>JAKSZP010012000.1:0-154313 GCA_022478985.1 Massospora cicadina
ATTTTGAGATTCTTCACCAGCTGGGAGTGAAGCACCAGAATGCTGACTGTTTATATTAATTACTGACTATTGTGGTGACAGCGGACCTCAGAGATGTGATGTATGATAAGATTCTCAGCGGAAAATATGATGACGAACCACCCCAACTAATTATAGTGTTAAATGAAATGTGCACAATTACCTTCCAACGGAATGGAGAACTGTATTAACTAATCAGTGATTCTACAGTGAATTTTCCACAGCCCTCCGCACAGCCAGGATTCATTATGAGTGCCCACAGAGCAGTTGGGCATGGTGGTATGCATAAAACTATGGAGTTGTAATGCCCACGATACTATTGGGAAAGTATGAGTTTCAATGTGCTCAAAACTATTTCCTGTTACCATCAGTGCCAAGTAGAGAAGCCATTCCACTGTACAACGTCATATCAGTTAGTAAAACCACATTTTAATTGTCATATGATCTCCCTTGATGTCGTTGGCCCCTTGCCAACAGGAGCCAACAGTTGTAAGTACATTATAGTGGCTATCAACCACTTGACCTGGTAGGGTGAAGCAAGGGTGATATGAGACTTGGGGGCAGTTACGGTGGCTAAATTTGTGCTGGAATGCATTATTCAGTGGCACGGCTGCCCTCAGTTTATTCTCACTGATTATGGCACCAAATCACCTCGCACATACTTCCTTAAATTGAACGAGATTATGGGGATCCGCGGAGTTCTGACTACCCCATACCACCTCAAGTGCAATGGAATAGTCAAACAAGTGAATGGAACTCTGAGGAACATACTATAAAAAATTAGTAATGGATCGCCCTTCTGATTGGAGCTCCCTCCTTTCCACCGCCATGTTTGCTTATAACATTAGTTAACATTCCACTACGGGAAAGAGCCCCTTCCAATTATTATATGGACAACACCCATCTCCTCTGGCGTTTCTTTATGCATGTGTAGAAGACACTGGCAGATTAGAACCCCACCACTATTTAACTAACCTTGCGAACACACTTATCAAATTGCAAACCAAAGCATATTCCTTCAGCTTAGCCAAGAAGATTAAGAATCAGGCAGCTGATCAGGCACGCCATATTGGGTTGGTGCCATTCTGGAAGGTGATATGGTTCTCTTTTACAATCATCATGGATTCAGGCAGAAGCACAAGCTGGCTAGTATTTGGGTCAGTTCATTTGAAATAACAGATAAAACTGGAGTTGACACGTAAACTATCAAGGATCCTACAAGTGGGCATATTATTAACCAAGTACATGCAAAGTTCCTCCGGCCTTACAAACAATAGGATATTATTGTCCAGTCAAGAAGGTGGTAATGTCATGATTGTGATATGACTGGACAATAATTGTGGGACAGCTGGGCGGGATCTGCTAAACATAGTATCAGTTACAATTATTCAAGTGCCTTGAAATGAGGCGATATTGGGATATAATGGGTCTTTATTGGATGTAATGAGTTTATTGGATCGCCTCTAAATAAGGTGATAAGGCAATAAGGCGATGTTGATATTTGATGAATACAAAGTAAATCGCCTACAAATAGGGCGACAGAGGATTTTTGAATAACAAGCCAAATTCTAGGAGAAATGATGGAATAGAATAACCCAAGCAATGAGAGATAGTATCGCCTGAGGCTGACATATATAAGTGAAATGGGCGATTGAGAGAGGGGGGTTGTTGATAGCAAAGAAGAAACGGGATAGCAAAAGGTAGCTGTAATTATAAAAATTAAATAAAAGATTCAGTTGGGGAAATCGCTCCTATTTTAAGTATATTTTCAAATGTGTCTGAAGGACTGACAATCCTCATATCATCCATCCATTGCTCAGTGGGTTCGATCTGAGCAAACACCCAGATGGATCCTAGCAATACCGTTCAAAATTTATAACACTCACCTTGAAGAATGGTCGCGCACTAAGTGTTACTTTGTCTGAGGCTAATAAAAAGGCGACTTGCCCCACTGGCCCCACCTTCATCCTTATAGCCTTACCCCTTTGCTGAAGCCCTCAGTGGAAGCTCCTATACCTTCTTTCTTGGAGGGTTCGGCATCCTCTTTTGATGCAGCATCCACTAACGCACTCCCTGAGCACTCCGAGTTTGATTGTGACTTCAAGCTCACTGTGGATCTGGTGCATATATCTTCCCCCATTTACCCATAGACTGTCCTGGAGGAAGAGGCGTTGGATGTGTGGTGAAGGAAAAGTTGGCCAAAGGTGCGATTTTTCAGCGTACCTCCCCTGTATGCTCCCCACTCTCTTTGTTGACTTGTCTGATGGTACTCTGCGCCCATGTGTGGAATATGGGAACCTTAACAACTTCACTGTACCAGATCTACATCCCATCCCTTTGGACTCTCAGATTGCGCGCTATGTGGAGAAGGCTAAGGTCTGTTCCAAGCTTAAATTGCCTCAATGTTTTCAATCAGATTCAAATTTAAAAAGTGACAAAAGTGGTTAACCGCATTTCATACCAGAAAAGGGATTTTCCAGTTTCAAGTCATGCCCTTTGGTCTTAAGAATGCCCCTACTATCTTTCAACGCCGCATTGATGCAGCATTGGGGGACTTGTTAGGGGTATGCGCGGTTGTTTACATGGATGATATCCTGGTGTTTTCACCTGATCAGGAGTCCCATGCAATACACCTTTGGAAAGTGGTGGAGCGGTTAAAGGCAGCCAGCCTTACGCTGAAGATTAGCATGTGTGAATTCTTAGAGTTTCATGCCAATTTTCTGGGAAACATCGTGTTTAACCAAGGACACATAATACCTCCAGACAAGGAGAAGGCGATTCGTGAGTGGCCTACCCCTACTTCAGTAAAAGAATTGAGGAGTTTTTTGGGGACGTGTACGTTCCTAATGAAGTTCACGCCAAACCTTTCTGAGGTGGCAGCGCCTTTGTATAGGGCTAGTGGTGCCAAGGTGCTTCAGTGGTCCCCCCGTTTTGGAGGATGCTTTCCAAGCTGTGAAGTGCACCCTGTTGTCCACGTCCATCCTTCACCATGTCAACTCTTCCAAAGAGTTTGTTGTGTCTACTGATGCCTCCAACTTCGCCATAGTGGCTTCCTTGTTATAAGTAGGCAAAGATGGGATAGAGCATCCGGTGGGATATTTTTCCAAAAAATGTCTCTGCACGAGTTGAATTAAGCCATTTACTACAAGGAGATACTAGCAGTGGTGTAGGCGATGACATATTGGCGTCACCACTTGCATGGCTCTACCCCCCATTCTGCATACGTATAGATCACCGTGCCTTGCTGAACTACTGTGCAACTCATGTCCTAACCCCATGGCAGACCCGTTGACATAAGATAGTTGCCCAATTTGCCCTTTCTTACAACTTCACCAAGAGCAAGGATAATTGTTTGGTGGAGGCTTTAAGCCGCAACCCTGCTTTAGCTCCTGATCTAAAGGAGGTAGAAGTCCACAGCACACAGGTGATGATTCCTCCAAATAAAATTTTGTCTCAACTTCCCTAACCCCCGGCCAACAGGCCAGCACTTTCACCTCTGGAAAATGCGGATAAATATGGTATGTTCAGAAAGGTTGTCCTTTCTCAGCCACAGTTGGCTGAATATACTATGGTACTCGCTAAGAGCGCTTAAAAACCAAGATGAAGTTTTAGGGGTTATCATGTAAAGGATGAGATGGTGTGGTTTCAGGGGCGCCTTTGGGGACCTGCTGGACCACTGCGCCTGGAAATCATATGGAACCTTCATGATGGAATCACCATTGGTCATCCTAGGAAAGCAAAGACCTTGGAGTTGATACGTCGCACCTACAATTGGAAGGGCTTGCCTGCTCAGATGGGGCGGTATTGTAAGGAGTGCCTGGTATGCAACCAGATGAAACCCAATCGTCAACCTTTAGCGGGGTTGTTGGTACCAGTCCAAAAGGCAAATGGGTCCTGGACTTCCCGCTCAGTTTATTTAATGTGGAATTACCTGCCTCTGATGGTTATTATGCCATCATGGTGGTGGTGGACCATTTTACGAAGTTCGCCCACTTTATTACTTGCAGAACAACAATAACCGCGGCTGAGGTGGATAAGCTCTTCGTCACTCATGTGTTTGCGCTTCATGGGGTTCCCCAAGAAATTATCAGTGACTGGGGACCCCTGTTTACCTCCATCTTTTAGGAAGAGTTGTGTAAGACTCTTCAGATTAGCACCTGCCGTTCAACTGCCTGTCACCCCTCAATCAGATGGGCAGATTGAACGAGTGAACCAGTGCTTATAACAGTATCTGTGGTGTTACACCGCCGCAGATCATTCAGATTAGGTTTCTCACCTCCCTATGGCTCAATTCAATTAAAACAACACTTTGCATTCTTCTATGGTTTGTTCCCCTTTTTTCGCTAACCATTGCTTTAGCCCCGCCTTTAACATGGAGCCCATCTATGGTTCTAAGGTTGAAGCGGTGGTAGATTTTGCCAATACTATCAAGAAGGTCCACCAGGGGTTTTGCCACAAGTTTGGAGGCGGTAATTCAAGTTTATAAGGAGAATGTTGATGGTAAGCACTTAGTGGGTCCAGCGTATAAGGAAGGGATCTCATGATGCTTGATGCTCATAACATCCCTATCAAGCAACCATGCAAGAATCTGGGACCAAAGCGGATTGGCCCTTACCGCGTGGTTAGAAAGATGGGACATGCCTCATACCAGCTAGATTTTCCTTCTTCATTTTGTATATTCTTTGTCTTCCATGAGAGAAAATTGAGATTGTTTGAGAGCCCCACCAGAGACTCCTGAGGCCTATCTTATGGATGGGGCGCCGGAGTGGGAAGTGGAAAAAATAGTTGCCTCCCACGTGTTAAAAGAAGAATTGAGTACATGGTATTTTGGAAGGGTTTTAACGCTGCAGAGAACAGTATGGTTCCAGTGCGCGACTATGTGCATGCCCAAGATCTGATTGAAGCCTTCCACAAGCGTTTCTCAGGCTGCTGGATCTTAACCCAAACCAACTGTTGCTGACATGAAGTTGGCCTCATCCCACAAGATCTTTTCCATTGCGCAAGCCCCTGGAGGGGGGCGTTGAGCCCCATTGGGAGGAGAGGGTAATGTCAATAATTAAATGACATCATAGTGGGGACCAACCCTAAGGATAAGGCTGGGCGCCAGGAGACCCAGAAGATGAAGCTTCAGGCCCTCACTGACCTCAAGCACACACTAGGCCAACACTGGGTACAAGCTAAATATGCCCAGGTTGGTACTAGTGAGGTGCCTAATGCCCTGCCCCTTACGTCATCCCAGGCATTAAAAAGAACAATTTACTCAATTAACTCAGACGGTTTAATTTGGTTAGTCAAGGAATGAGGTTTTGAAACCTGTTCCATTTATGAAATCACATGTTCAGGTCAGACCCAACTTTAATCAATTAATCGAGTGAAGTCAGTTTTGGTGTTTTCTACCAATTTAAAGGTAGTGTTTGCCTATTGGTGAATTGGTGCTTGGGGCCACTTTGGCAGACTCCAAATTTCCCTGACAAAGTTTAATTATGTTTCCTGAAACCAACATTCCTTGTTGGTCGACTTCCCAATAAACATTTTTACGTTTTTCCCATTTTACTTATGTTATTTTGAATGATTATGTGCACGGACCCCATCAAGGAGGTCTCATGCTACATTAATTATATCATTTAAATAAGATTTGGTTTGCCCCTAGTGCACCGTTGGTTTGCCCAGGTTCCCTCCAACCTGAGACGCTTACCCCTTTCTTCTTGGTGCACCACGTCGTTTTTGGTGTGGTGATTATCATAATGATCACACTCCTTTCCTTGAATTATTATTGCTCCAGCACCCTCTGCTGGGCTCTAGTAACTTTGGTAATAATGGCTAGTTTCCGTGCATTAGCTCTGTGCATCGTGCACCACCACGCTGGAAACAGGAGAGTTATAGATACTCTCCTTACAGGCACTGCAATGACCCATAATCTTTCCTACAAGCAATATGTCACCTCTTTGGTAATCTTATATTATTGAGTGTTTTGATAAACCTCAACAACATCGCAATGTTTAGCCGCACATTTTAAGAACATTTACAGCACCTTTGGGTGGTCTTCAAGCTACAGAACGTTTCCAAAATGAAGCTAAAGAGAAGCAAATTTACTTTCTTGAAGAGTTAGCTTGAATTTTTGAGGCACAAGATTATCCCAGCGGGAGTTAAGCCTCAGGATGGAAAGGTGAACGCTATTTAGGCAATGGAGCCACCCAAGAGCATGGGTGTTGCAATTTAGATATGACTGGATGATGGTCTTGGGACATCTGGGTGGAAACCACCAAACACAGCTTCTTTTAAAAATGTTTGATTGCCTTGAGATGAGGCGATATTGGGATATAACGTGTCTTATTGGATATTCTGAGTTTATTGGATTGCCTATATATAAGGCGATAAGGCGATATTTATATTTGATGAACACAAAGTGAATCGCCTGTAAATAGGGTGACAGCAGTTTAAGATTAATAGGCCAGAATTTGAGGAAAATCGGCGGAATAGGATAACCCAAGCAATAAGAAATAGTATCGCCTGCAGCTGACATATATTAGCAAAATAGGTGATTTAGAGAGGTAGGTTTTTAGTGAAAGACGAGCAGGACAGCAAAACATAGCTGTGTTAAAAAATAAATAAAAATACTGGTTGGAGCGATTGCTCCTATTTTTAAATATATTTTCAAGTATGTCCGTAGGACTGACGATCTTCACATCATCTGTCTGTTGTTCAGAGGGCACAACCTGTGTGAATAGCCCGGCGGATCCTAGGGATACCATCCAAAATTACAGCAGTGGTGCTCACTACAGGGGGCCCATTGACCAACCATCCAACACTCCAGAAACTCATTCGACAACTATGCCTTATCCATGCCGTTTCTTGGGGAGTCTTCCCAAAACCCTATAACAGCTGGATATGAGTGACTTAAAGTTACTTTAGACACAGTACTTAGAAACCAATATGAGCTCCTTCAATAATGTAACGCGGTCATGCAACAGATTGATAGTAAATTTAGTCAAATGTGAATCTTGGGACAACAGAACAAAGAACTTGCTGAACAACTAAATGATACCACTCAGCGGCTGTTATATGCAGAACAAAGATTTTCCAAGCCTTCTTGGTCATCTTTCTGGGAAGAAGATGACTATCAAGAAGATGCATTCTATGTAGGAGAAGACAACGCTGGTCACAGCTACGACGCTCCCCATATTAGCACTGGATATTCATATGAGGCAGAACAACTTATCTCCTGTAATGGCTGTACCACCTACCACTGACGGCCATGCTACCCTAGAAGCAATGAATATCCCAGCCTCTGCTAATCACACTCCTCAGTGAGAATCCGCTTTCAGTTATCATTCCGTTCCTCAGTGCAACCCTATTAACTGCAAACAAAAGGAGAAAATTAGTATCAAAAAGATACCCCCGTTCAACCATAATGGGAACATCCATGGGTTCTTTAAATGGTTTGAATTAGCTGCAGAAGGAGCCTCCAATAGGTGGAAGGCTAAGTTGCTATTATCTGCTCTGGATGTGGGAAGTGCCAATAAGGTCACCTGTTACCTCCCCAGTAGTTCTGTCTCTTATAAAGACATAAAGGACACCATACTCCGTTTGTTTGGAGGAAACTCAAAAATGTCACAACATAAAGTGAAATTTTTAACCATCAGGTTCCGTCAAAACGAAACTCTCATCAAGTTCGCTGATCATTTCGCCACAGAAGCCCATGTACTAATTGGAGCCAGGTACCTAGCAGAAGCCAACGTGTGCATTGCCATGTCCGCCATGGTGAAGCCATATCATGAAATTTCTAATGTTATTTTGCTGTTTTTGGACGACGACATACCTCTGCTTAAAATTGTAAAGTTCTTATGGCAGGTATCTCCTAACTTTCTGCCACCAAATTTGGATCGTAAGACTACCACTGCCATGGCACCCTCTTATTCTGGAGAATACTATCGACCACCTCCATATTCATTTAGTAATCAACGGCCTTAATACAATTCTGCGCCTCGTCCTCAAATGAATTATAATCAACAGTTTGATCAGCATCAATGGGTTGGCCATGATAACCGCCAGCAACCTAGTTATTGACCTGGTCTCAATTACACCGATCATCAACAATTGGCGTACCAACCTGGAACTGGGTATATTGAGCGACCCCAACCTTTCTGGTATGGACCCGCTTATAATAAACCAGGACATGGTTCTTATGGGGTTAATGCTATGAAGGTGGTCGCCCTGGTCATTTGGGAACATTCTGTCGCAATCGCCAAGTAAATTACATCCAACAAGACCAATACTACCAGGTAAAAGATGAAGCAGAATAAAGGTGGGACCCTATACCTCCACGATACCCACTCAACACGTCCCCAAATCAATATTAGTATAGCCTGTGAAAGTTCCTCAGTATGATGACGGATTTTATACCAGCAGCTGGTTGGAGGAGTAAACGTAGTAACCTGAGCTCAAGCTAAGGCAGCAGCAAAAGAAGAGTCCCTCAATCAACCAAAACCCTAAGCCTGTCAAATGCTTGATCAAGCGTCCTCAGACCAAATTTGATCCTGCTGCAGATGCGCCAACTTTGAAAGGAGTAAACGTCACCCTTCTAGTAGACACCATTGTCAGATAATACCCCAAGTTGGAGAGGGTATTATGAATTTCTTTGGGAAAAGAGAGCCTGTAAATGTTCACATATTAAAAAGTCAATATTCTTCTTATTCTGAGTGTACATACTGTGATATTTTTGTAGCAAAAAATAGAGTTTGTGCTATAATAGATACTGGAACTCCAGTCAACATTGCTTCCACTAATTTAGTACAAAAATTGATGTTAAAACCTGATGTGGACCATCGCATGGTTTATGGAACTGCTGGAGCTGTAAGTACTGTCTCTGAGGGAGCTTATAGTGCGCTGCCTCTGCTCTTTGGATCCATTGTCATTGTGGCTCCGGAGATTGTATTACCAAATGAACACTATGACATATTAATTGGGACCACTTTTCTTCGCCCTTTGGGACTATCATTGATATGATGGAGGAGACCCTTAACATCCTGGGTCAGCAGATCCCAATATACTTTACTACAAGGGGCATACCAAAGGATCAGTTACATACTAGTCATATCAACCTCGATTACAGTGACAGGATATGGTCTGTTCGCTACTATCAACTGAAGCGCAAAACTCAGGCTCTTCCTCAGCAGATTTAAAAACCTCTTCGAGTGGCAGGGCCCATATCCATCCCTTCCGGCCATCAAGTCGTAGTGAATACTGAGTTAGAGGTAGAAGTGCCGAGTGGGCTATACGGAGAAGTTATTGAGCTCTATCATCAAACACAGTTTGAGCTGCACGTGGCTCCAGGAAATATACTCCCAGGACATGGGGAGATAAAGATTTTGTTAGCAAACCTGCAGAGCGAACCAATGCAAATCTGCCACCATCAAACTATAGCGTATCTACATCTGATTCCCATAAATGAGGTCCTCCAGGTTCATGATTTTGGATCATTTGATGAATTTGGACTACCACTCGAACCATCAGTTAATTTATAAATGGTGGTACCGCGGAGTACTATAATGAGATTAATGGATGAACAAAAAGATCAAGCAATGGCTTTATTTCAGAAGTACAAGGGGATTTTCGCTGTTGACATTCATGATTTAGGGCGTGCTTGGGGGGTGGTCCATTGATTGGACACTAGTGATCATCCTCCAATAAGGTCTCAACTGATCTGCCGCTCTTGGGCAGCAGAAGATGTGTTTCTGAAGAAATCAATAAGTTATTACAACAAGGGATGCTTGAGCCATCCAAGAGCCCGTGGGCTTCGCCTGTTCTAATAGTAAAAAAGAAGGATGGCACCAACCATGTAGTAATAGACTATTGGAAACTCAACAGTATTAATAAAAAGGATTTGTACCCCCTGCTAAGAATTGATGATGCTCTGGATTGATTAGGGGTACCCATTACTTTTCTGTGATGGATTTAATATCAGGCTACTGGCAAATAGAGTTACCCTTGGAGGAACAAGAAAATTGCGCTGTGATCACCTCTAAAGGCCTTTTTCAACCAACATGGATGCCTCAAGGACTGTGTAACGCTCCTGCTACTTTTCAGCGGGCCATGGACAGTATTCTTAGTGACCTGAAACTGTCATGCGTTCTAGTATACCTCAATGATATAAACATTTTCTCTTAAACCATTTTGAAGCACCTAGACCACCTTGAAGAAGTATTTCGTTGGCTGGCTTAGGTGAACATAAAAATTAAACCTTGAAAGTGCAACTTTTTCAAAGATCAGCTAGAATATCTGGGTTTTGTGGTAGATGCAATGGGGCTGCAGCCACAACTGGCTAAGGTGGTTACCATTAGCAAAATGGCTACACCTAATAATAAGTGCAATATACAAAAATTCCTGGGGGATGGTCAGTTACTATCAACGTTTTATCTGCATTTTAGCTTTATTGGGGGTCTGCTATTCAGGTTGTTGAAAAAGGACGCTGTTTTCAAGTGGATGGAACGTCATCAGTCTGCTTTTGATGCACTCCGTATGGTGCTGAGCAGCGCATCAGTGCTGTGATACCCAAACTTTGACCGGTAAATTATTTATCAGATAGATGCGTCCCTTTCTGCTGTTGGGGCATTACTTTATCAGAAAGATGATGAGGGAGAAGAACATCCTGTCGCTTTCTGCAGTCATAGTCTGAATTGTCATGAGCGTAATTATACTGTGACCAATCAGGAGTGCTTAGGAGTAATCTACACATATAAATAATTCTGAGTCTATCTGCATGGAATAAATTTTAAAGTTGTAACTCATCACGCATCATTATACTGGTTGCAAAATCTCAAAGAACCAGAAGGTCAATTGGCTCAATGGGCTCTCAAGTTACAGGCTTACAATTTTGAGATTCTTCATCAGCCAGGAGCAAATCATCAGAACGCAGACCGTTTATCTCAGTTACTGACTGTTGTGGTGACAGCAGACCTTAGCGACATAATGTATGATAAGATGCTCAGCGGAAAATATGATGACAAACCACCTCAAGTAATCAAAATGTTAAATGAATTACGTTTGACTAAATTCCAATGGAATGGAGAACTGTATAAACAAATCGGTGATTCTAGGGTGAATTTCCTGAAGCCCTCCGCATGGCCAGGAATCATTATGAGCGCTCACAGGGTGGTTGGGCATGGTGGCATGTGTAAAACTATGGAGCTATAATGCCCACGGTGCTATTGGGAAAGTATGAGTTTCAATGTGCTCAAAAATATTTCCTGTTGCCATCAATGTCAAGTGGAGAAGCTGTTCCATCATACAGCGTCATATTGGTTAGTGAGATCACATTTTGTTTGGCATATGGTCTCCCTTGATGTCGTTGTGCCCTTGCTGACAGGAGCCAACTGTTGTAAGTAAATTCATGTGGTGATCAATCATTTGACCTGGTGGGTCAAAGCAAGGGCAATATGAGACCTGGGAGCCATTATGGTAGCTAAATTCATGCTGGAATGCATTATTCAGTGGCACAGCTGCCCTCAGTTTATTCTCACTGATAATGGCACCAACTTCACCTCACACATACTTCCTAAATTGAACGAGATTATGGGGATCCGCGGAGTTCTGATGACCCCATATTACCCTGAGTCCAATGGAATGGTTGAACGAGTGAATGGAACTCTGGTGAAAATAATCCAAAAATTAGTAGCGGATCACCCTTCTTATTGGAGATCCCTCCTTTCCACCACCATGTTTGCATATAACATTAGTTACCACTCCGCCATGGGAGAGTCCATTCCAAGTACTATACATCCAACACCCAGCTCTTCCGGCGTTGCTTTATGCATGTTTAGAAGACACTGGAAGATTAGAGCCTCACTGCTATTTGACTAACCTCGCGAACATTCTGATCAAGCTATAAACTGAAGCATATTCCTTAAGTTTTGCCTAGAAGATTAAGAATCAGGTAGCGGATCAGACACGCCATAGTGGTTTGGTGTCATTCAAGGAAGGTGATATGGTTCTCTTTCATGATCAGCATGGATTTGGCTGGAAGCATAAACTTGCCAGTATTTGGATAAGTCCTTTTGAAATAATAGAGAAGACTGGGGTTGATGCATATACTATTAAAGATCCTATCAGTGGATGGATCATTAATTGAGTAAATGCAAGGTTCCTCAGACCTTATAAACAATAGGATCCTATCATCCAGTCAAGAAGGGGGTAATGTCACACTTTTGATATGACTGGATGATGGTCTTGGGACATCTGGGTGGAAACTGCTAAACACAGCATCAGTTACAAATATTTGATTGCCTTGAGATGAGGCAATATTAGGATATAACGTGTCTTATTGGATATAATGAGTTTATTGGATTGCCTATATATAAGGCGGTAAGGCGATATTTATATTTGACTAACACAAAGTGAATCGCCTGTAAATAGGGTGACAGCAGATTAAGATTAATAAGCCAGAATTTGTTGAAAATCGGCGGAATAGAATAACTCAAGCAATAAGAAATAGTATCGCCTGCAGCTGACATATATAAGCAAAATAGGTGATTTAGAGAGGTAGGTTTTTTAGTGAAAGACGAGCAGGACAGCAAAACATAGCTGTATTATAATAATAAATAAAAATATAGGTTGGAGCGATTGCTCCTATTTTTGAATATATTTTCAAGTATGTCCAAAGGACTGACGATCTTCACATCATCTGTCCGTTGTTCAGAGGGCTCAACCTGTGTGAATAGCCTGGCGGATCCTAGGGATACCATCCAAAATATACAACAGGGGACATTCAAGTATTTCTATTAATGGTGGGTACTATAGGAAGTTCATGCCTATTTCTCAGACTTGGCGCCTCTCCTTACCTACTACTGACCAAATAAACAAAGTTCAAGTGGAGCCTAAAGCAAGAGCAGGCATTCGCAGAGAGTTGAAGGCATGATGGGTAGAAGCACCAATCTTGCCATACCTAGGCTTCATAAGACCTTCTACATGTACATTGACGTTAATGACATTAGACTTTATGCAATTCATACCACAACTAGATGTAGATGTATTAGAACATCTGATATAATATTACTCCAAAATATTCACCTAGGCAGAAAATAATTATACAGTTACCAAATTTAGATGCATTGCAGTAATCAGAGCGGAAAAGAACTTTAGTCCTTATCTTTATTAATTACATTTCAAAGTAGTCACAAATCTGGCGTCGCTATGCTGTATAAGGATCATTTATGATGCAGATGGACGCCTTGACCTTTGGAATGTCCACCTGCAAGGGTGAGATTTTCAAATCATACATTAAGCAGGAGATAAACATGTCAACGTGGATGGTTTATTAAGACTACCTATATTCATCCTGCAGGCGCCTAAGATTGATCTTCTGTATCACCCTAATTGAGCTGTCTGAAAAGGCATGGCAGGAAGAGTCAGAAGAGGCTAAAAGTTTCATGTGCAAATGTTCTAAAGACACCCAACGTGTCAATGGAAATCTGCAAAAGAAAGTCCAAGGTAATTGGTACCCTTACATCTGGCCCAGTAATCAATTGGAGATATTGATGGAAGCTCACAAGCATGCGGTCCATGGTCGATTTTAGTAAGTCATTAGCTTACCTTAATAAGAGATCTTACTGGGAATGCATGTTTAATGAAGTATACCAAGCATTGTAGTCGTGTGAACCCCGCTCAGTTTCACCAGCTGAAAAAAGATCCGAGTTTAATCTCCTTTCATCCACTTCACCCTTCAGCAATATTTCTATTGACGTGGTGGGGCCATTTTCAGCAGCATCCAGAGGCGCCAAGTTCTCCCTGATAGCGATCAACCACTTAAATAAGTGTGTAGAAGCATTGGCAGTCAAAATGTATATAGTAAACTCCACTTCCCGTTCCATTTTCAACCAGGTGATTATAAGACACGGAAGCCTCAAACTCTTGTCTGACAAAGGCAAAAACTTCATCTCAGATGTGGTAAAGAAATTAATGAATTTGATAGGGGTGAAACAGAATTTCACTACCCCTACACCCCATTCTCCAAAGTAAGTTTCAAAAGAGTCAATGGGACCCTAGGAGGCGATTTAGAGAAGATGGTCCTAAATTACAAGTCTAAGTGGGACCATTTATACCTATCAGCACTGCTGTCTTATCGGTTAAGCCACCACTGCGTGATTTTAATGTCCCCCTTTAAGTTCTATATAGTCAGAGGCTGCATTGCCTACCCTACTAGCACTAATCATAGCAGCAGAAAGAATAAATTACCACCTGGAAGTTACCAATATGAATAGCTGAAAAGTAATCAGATATATTTAGAAGCTTCATGCAACAATGAAGCTTGCCTCACTCATAACCAAAGAGAGTCAGAGAACTGTTACCAGCTCAACATAATCGAAGAGTTTCTTTATACCATTTTAGAGGAATCAACATGAGAAAATCCAGGCCATTTGAACTGGGCCTACAACAAGATTAACCAAGAGAGGAGCGGAATGCTCTATCTGCAATGATGACAATAACTTCATTTTTGGTAGAGTTCATGCCTAACAATTTTTAGCATTCCCCAGGTCTCGTCTTAAAAGGGTCATTGTCGCAGATGAGCTTGTAAATGGTGCTTCTGGTCAGTCCTTGAAAGGTGGAATTGATATTAAGATAACAAGAAAATTGTTGGTGGTGCTTGTGTCCTGGCCATCGCAGATGGGGTTGAAAGTGGCCCTCTTATAGGCCTGAAAGAGTTAAATAACATTCTCTCTAACAGTGACTTCATGAAATTTAATTTTCGCGCTGAAAATTTGGAAGATTTTTTATAGGAGGATGCCATCGCCGCCCAAGATCATATGACATTTGACTCCCTTTTATACCTATGGAGAGCAAAATATTTAGATTCTGATAATGAAGCCCCAGAGAGTGAAATGAATTACCCCAGTGAAAGTATCAGAAGTATGAAATAGCATATTATCATATCAGACAGTTGTATAATTGTTCTGTGACTCAAAGCCACAATGCAAAGCGCATTGTAGGTGTGCCATTAAATGAAACCATTGTGAGGCGCATATTACCATATATAACAAGTAACTCGTTTTTAAAACAACTACAATGAGCCAAATCCCAGAAGTGGTATCTAGCACAAAGGCTCCCTAAAATCAAGATTAAGGGTAACCACCATGAGATGGAGCTCACAAATACAGGAATTGACACAAATGAGTGAAGAATCTAAAGCAGCAGTCAGAGGTTTTATGAATAGAGGATCTTGAAAATCCAGTTATCAAATTCTAAGTTTCTTTATAAATTATGATATCTCGTCCATTAATATTTAAATTTTCTAATGAAGTATATAAATTTTTATTTTTTATTTTAATAAAAAACTTTCTACACAATCTTTAGTTTATTATTTTTGCTTTAACATGTGTTGTATCAGGTTATAATTGCCAGTATTCAGTATGAGATTAGCCAATCTGAAGCAATTGTCAGTGTTAGAAGATTACATGTCCAATAATGTGAGAAGAGTTTTTTAGATATAAATGAAGATAATGTTTGTTAAAAGAGCCTATCAAATCTCGGTGAAACTCTTAAAAAGGGTACAACTTCTATTCACACTCCTCATCAAATAGCTCAATTTTTGGTAGTCAGGTTGCACCAAACATGAGGAAGAATTGATTGAATAAAGTCCGAGGTTCCTCCCCTGTCCACTTACAGTTTACTTCAAAAACAAATACGGAGAACACCCCTTTTTATAAGCTTGGCAGGGGTCCACAAGGTGCAAATAATTTCCCATGGTGATTGGTTCTAATATTAGATCCTTACCTGATTGACTTGTCCAACCTACTATCAAAGCTCCATCAGCCGTTCCACTGATTGAGCTTTGATAGGTTGAAACCCTAATATCTCTAAATTGGATTCGTAACTTATAATGAATTTCTCACTCTTTTTTTTGGTCATGGGATTGTAAAAATACTAAGCAGCGACTTATCAATAAGGTTTGCTTTTTACCTCATTGCTGCCACTAGTAAAATTAGAACCCCCAAATTTCAAGTATTTATTAGAGGTTTTCATATCCTAACCTAAGTAATATAAAATCCCCTGTAATATTTATTCATCTGTAAAGAGTATTATCTTCTCCTGCAGAAATATTGTTGAAAAATAGGTGTAAACCTCACTGGAAAGCATATAAACAGCCTGAATTTAAACAAGTGGTGCTCACTACAGGGGTTCCTGTACATCACAAATTCTTATTAAAAATGGAGGTTGGTGAGAAAATTAAAATCTCAAAACCTCCTCGCTGAAAAATTACCTAGGTTAGTCACTTTGGAACATCAGCTAGATAGTGTTTTGTCTCGCCTTAAAAGGCTCTAGCAGCACTCCGTTTATAAACCCCCTTTCAGGGACAACTTTACCTCAAGTGAGAGCAGTATTGCCTCTGTCAGAATTTTAACCAGATGGATTTCTCCAATGATTTAGCAATATTTGGGATGAAATTATTATTCCTGGAAAAATGGCTTATCAAATGAATTTTGTATAATATAATGATTGTGTGGTGAGTTGCTCCCCAAATTGGGTTGAGCTGAATTCATATTATACTGATTTGGGATGTTAGGATTGAGTGGGGAAGATTGATGGCACAAATTAGTTTATTAATTACTGGTGACTAATAGCCAAGAATGATCCATGTTTTATTACTTATTATGGTTAGTGGAAACCAATAAATCCAAGTTTGAGGTGGCTGAGGTTGTTTCTAGCGTCTCACATATATATAACTATTACCTGAATAAGGTGGTTACCTAAATGATCAACTAGGAGAGTCAAAAAATCTTGTCAGAAAGAAGCAAGGTATCCTGAGTTACTTGAGCGGCTGAAGAGGTTTACAGCGCACAATTACTAAGTCAAAATTATTCAATATTTTTATATTATCAATTATTTGGCTCACTGAAAACTGAAGGCTGAGGATAAAGCTGAAAAATAATACTTGTACATCAGGAAGGACGGGGCAAGAGGGCTGACACCATGGAAGAGAGAAAGCGCTGTGAGAAGAGAAAGTGGTTGGCTGAAAGAACCAGCGATGAGCCAATATTCTGCAATGGGCGCAGTAGCCCTTTTGTACATATAAAAACCTGGTGTTATTTTTTAATAAAAATCCCCCTTTGCCTAATCTCCCTTTTATTTAAAGTTTATATCTATTCCTATGAGTCGGGGTTTAGGCTGGGGGATCCCCAAATGGCGTGGGTGACATGCCAAGGGGTCAGCTTGCGCTTTTGGCCCCATTGCTCAATGTAAACGGCAAGGTCTGATAGTCTTCATACTGGATGGCCTTCTGATTAACAGAGCCCACTGTTGCAGAAAAAAGATTTTCTGAAAGCCTCCTTCCTCTTAGTTTATAAATCTGCTTTAGAAGGAGCAAAAGACCATAAAAAACCAAGTACATCCTTCCCTGCTTGAGTTGCATGACTCAAGAGATAATTGTTTCCAATATTGCCGCCCTCAGCACCTGGGCGGAGGTTAAGCAAGCGCTCATCAAAAACATTTGGTTCCACAAAGAGTCTACAAAGGCAAAAAAGGCCTTAGTGTTCCTTAGTATGTAAGAAGAATCAATCACCACTTTTGTTGAGCGATTCTATGATGAAGGCCAACCTCTGTGCCTTGCAAAAATGCTACCTGTATATGACTCCTTTGTTGCTATTTTGGCTGGTCTGACGCCCCATCCCTTTTTGGTGATGCTTATTTCTTCAGTTAAGTGCTCCTTCTAAAATGTCCAAAATATCAAGGGGGCTTTACTAGCGGTGGCTGATATTTATGAACATGACCCTATTCAATGGGCTCTGAGACGAGATCCTTATCCAACCCCTCTAGCCTCTTCTATGGCTGTCCCCTCTGGAAACCTGCTCCCGCGAAGCTGTTTCACTGAAAAGCTCCTCTATCACGTGAGGATAGCCAGTAGATATTAGAAGTGTTAGGGTATTGTTCCCCTTCCGCATCAGTTCCAAAAGCTCCGCCATTGATAGCAGTTGTCACTTTGCCTTGCGCTCCTCTTTCTTCAGAGCGGTCTTCTAAGGTGGATCAATTGTCACTTCTCTCCAAGCTTCTGTCTATAAAGCCTTTAGACTTTTCTCTGGATGGCCATCATCAAAACCTGAGACTATGAAGAAACCCAAATTTGCTACTTCAAAGGCTTAATTCAGAGATATTACAACGTCAACGTCTCCTCCAAAGGTGAATAAGGGGGATGAGCAACACCAGGACCTACATGGCAATAAGGGAAGCCCTTAACCTACCTTACATCCTATGGTCTCCCTGAAGTGCATCAATAACCCCTCCGATGATGAATTTGAAGGGGGTTGTGAAGATGCCGGCTATTATGTCTTAGGAACCCCAATTGAAGTGGAGGTAATCAACAGGTTAAACCCAGAAATAGTAAACATGGTTAGGATACCCCGCCAAACTTATATCCATCAAGTGTTAAGGTGTTTTGAGGTTATTGACACTTCCAGTGACGCTGACCAACTAATTGCTACACTGATCCAACCCATCCAGTGTGTTTAAACCATGCAGTATATTCAGAAAAATATGCTGAAACTGCAAAAAGACTAGCTTTAACTCTCCGGCTAAAGAAGAAATTTTCTCTTTTTCACAACTTGGGCGTAAATTTTAACCAAAGTGGAGGTTTTCTTAATGGAGTTCAGGTTAGGGCTATTCTGACACTGGGCCCCCAGTGAACGTTGTGTCTTACAAACTCATAAAAATAATTAAGCTATCCCCTGGCCTTGACTATGCTCAAGAGTTTGGTAATGCTGTCCCTCTAGCATGTGCGCTATTGGTGCATACTCTTCTTTGCCCATCTTATTTGGGAAGCTCATCTTGTCAGCCCCAGAGGTGGCCTTGGCTAATAGTACCTATTATCAACTCATTGGTACACAGTTTAAGCTGAGTATAAGGGATCATCAAATTGAAGAAGTGTTACCTCCCTGTTTAACTACGAGGTCCCTCTGATTCTGACCAACAATGATCTTAAAAAAAAGGAGTACGTTTTCTGAGTTGAGTACCTCACCTCCGCCTTATCCCTACACTACACAACGGCAGGATGAAACACAAAAATTTTGCCTTAATCAGTGGACGCTCTAGGGGGAATCCTTTTCTATGCTTCTAAAGAGGTTTTTAATTAAAGCGGTTAACAAAGGGTGATGACACTAAGATTACCTTACAAATCCCACACAACCGCTTACTGCACCTAGTCAGCGTTGACGGAGTTAGTCCTTTGGAGCCCAGAGTTTTGCCAGGCGTACCAGACCATCTTATCAATGACCTATCAATCTCCTTATAATGAATCTCACCCCAAAGGACATGCTCGTAAAAAAGCATCAGTAGATCGGAAGAGGCCTGCTGATTTACCATTGAAGAAATCAAGCTAGTGCACTGTATTGGGTATATGGCAGATTTGGACTTACACGTTGACCAGACTTTTATATATTTTACTCACCTTTCATTTATCTAATGATTGACAATAGTTGAGCTTGACAATGTCCACACCTTTTTTAAGACTATAACGACATTTTCTCCAAATTTGTTCTTTACTATGGGTACATGAAAAGGCTGGACTCATACTATTGTTGTTGGGGATGCTTGACCCATTCACTTCAAACCCTACCACAAAATAAAAGTCGAGGAGCAACAGATGCAGACAGAGCTCAAACAGCTGATGTACGCTGAGTTGCTGGTGTCGTCCCAAAGCCCTAGTTCTTCCCCCTTGTCCTATTGATAAAAAAATGAAGGTCATTGGGTATTAATAAACTACTGTAAATTGAACAACCTCACAAAGAAGGATAATTACCCTATCTCCTAAATTGATGATGCCCTGGCACAACTCCCTGGCTCTAAATCTTTTTTCCGCTATGGACTTTTCTAGTGAGTACTGGCAGATGGTTCTTTCTCTACAAGACCAGGAGAAGTGTGCCCTTATCTGCAGCGAGGGTCTGTTTCAGCCTACTCAGCTACATCTGTGGTTGTGCAATGCACTTGCAATTTTTCATTGGGCGATGTATCACATTCTCCAGGATCTTAAGCTGAGCTGTGTGATCGTCTATATTGATGACGTTACAGTTTTTTCCAGGACCTTCAACGAGCACCTCATACACCCAAAAGAAGTTTTTAATGGTTGCAGGCATCTAACATCAAGATTGTGCCCTCCAATTTTACTTAAAGAATAAATTGGATTTCTAGGGCACGCTATCTCGCAAGATGGGAATCAACCTCTTCAAGACAAGGTTGAAGCGATATCCAAAATATCTGCACCCAGAACTCCTTTGCAACATCCAGCTATTTTTGAGATTATGGGATATTACCAACAATTCATTTCCCAAATTTGTCCACTCAGCGAGCCTTACGTCCACCTTTGGCTAAAAACACTACTTTTCTAATGGAGTACTGAACAAAAAGGCGCGTTTGAGGCCTTGAAGAAGTTAACGCAACAACGGCTAATCCACTGTCACCATGACCATGGCAAACCCTTCATGTTGTTCATGGATACCTCTGACTCTGCCTTTGGAGCCATCCTGGCTCTGTTGGTTGAGAGTTTAGTCAATTATTTTTTGTCACACTAAAGAAAGCTTTTCTCAAATCTGAACGCAGCTACAGTGTCACTGAGAAGAAGAACCTTGCTGACTTGATTGCTGTTAAATACCATTGCCCATTATTATATGTAGTTTAATTATAAGCGGTTACAAAATACGCTTTTTTGAAGTGGTTGAAAAATATGTAGGACCCCATGGGACGGTTGGCTCGCTGAGCTCTGAAGCTCTAGCATTATAATATGATAATTGAGCATTGTGCTGGAACTCGCCACATGAACGTTGATGGGTTGACGCGGCTGCCTGTCCTTCACTTAGACAATAGTGAAGCTGAGAGATTACATGACCTCCTAATGACTCCTGACGCGTAGGCTGATGAAGATGAGCCAGTACAGAAGGTGCTAGATCAGCACCCCCACAACATCAAGGTGGAATGTGAGAAACTATATATGAAAGTAGGAGCAAATTGATTGACCTATCTCCTTGCTGTCAGAGCGAGTGCCAGTGATCCTGGAGTATCATACTATCATGGGACATGGCGAGTACAAAAAACCTACGAGTGGGTCAAAGAATGCTACTATTGGGAGGGCATTATGGAGAGTATAACTGAAGTCATGGATTTCTGTCTGACCTGGAATTAATTTTTAACTTCAAGACCTGGTATCAATCTCTACCTACTACACCCCAACAACCCTTTCAAACTATAAAATTTAGATGTGTCAGGTCCTTTCCCTCAGAATACTTGTGGCTTTCAGTATATCCTGGTCGAAATTGACCATTTCAACAAATGGGTCAAAGCAGTTGCTCTCCTCACTCAGACGGCTAAAGCCACTGCCACATTTTTACATCAGTATACTTTCACTTGGCACGGTTGCCCCTAGGTCCTCCTTTGTGACAATGAGAAAAGTTTTACCTCCAGAATGGTAAAGTTCCTCGCTATCTCCATGGGAGCACAACAACTCTACTCAGCTCCCTATATCACATCACTAGTGGTGTTGTAGAATGAGTTAACGGAACCCTGGTTTCTATACTCCAGAAATATCCAAAGCAGACCCTCTTCATTGGTTTCTCTAATTACTCAGTGCTTTATGGCTGACCAGATTAAATACCATCACATCCATAAGATGTCCTTTCTGCGTACTATATGGGCCTGAACCTGGCGTGGCGGCTTTAATAGCCAAGGATATTTATTCTGAAAAAACTGACCATGAGTAAGCCAAGAAAAAGTTGGCCCAGAACATCATCTAACTACAATCAGAGATCATGACTAACTTAATAAAAGACTTTCACTAAAGAAATCTAAGCAGTTAATGAGCTCCGGCCCACTCTTCTTTCCTTTCAAGTATTCAACTTGGTACTTTATCACAACAATCAAATCACTGCTAGAAGTGAGAAGCTCATGTCTATCTGGGAAGGACCATTTGTATTCTGATATAAGCGAGATGATGAGTACTCCATCAAATACCTTGCTTCTGGAGTCACTCTCAACTAGGTCCATGGCCAAATTTTATGCCTTTATTCTCCCCCTAATGCTCTTAAAGGGGGTAATGTAGGATAATAACAAGTTCAATACTCTGAGAAGAGTGTTTCAGATATAAATATAGCTAATATCGGCCAAAAGACCCAGCTTGTTCTCAGTGACACTCCTCAAATTGAGGTAATACTTCTATTCACTTTCTTAGCCAAATAGCTCGATTTTGGTAGTCAGGTTGCACCAAAAATGAGGAAGAATTGAATGAATAAAGTCTGAGGTTCCTCCCTGCCCACTTACAGTTTAATTCAAAAACATAAATGGAGACCATCCCTTTTATAGGCTTGGCAGGTGTCACAAAAGATGTGAAGTAATTTCCACATGATGATTGGTTCAAATATATTAGATCCTTGCCAGAGGGACTTGTCCTACCTACTATCAACTCCCCATCAGCTGTTCCATTGAGTGAGGCGAGATTAGAGATCTTTGATAGGCTGAAACCCTAATATCTTTAAACAGGATACTCGTATTTATAATGAATTTCTCACCCCTTTCTTCTTGAGCCTATGATTGTAAAAATACTAAGCAGCGACTTATTAATAGGGTTTGCTTTTTACCCCATTGCTGACATTAATGAAATTAGAACCCCTAAAAATTATAAGTATTTATTAAAGGTTTTAATTTCTTAACCTAAATAATATAAAATTCCCTGTAATATTTATTCCAGCAGTTGAGAATATTACTTCTCTTGCGGAAATAATGTTGAA
This sequence comes from Massospora cicadina, assembly GCA_022478985.1. Lineage (NCBI taxonomy): Eukaryota > Fungi > Entomophthoromycota > Entomophthoromycetes > Entomophthorales > Entomophthoraceae > Massospora > Massospora cicadina. The sequence goes on from JAKSZP010012000.1 coordinate 22,773, forward strand.
GTTCAGTTGTAAACCGCACCAGTGAGAATAAAAACAGAAGAATACCAACGGTCAGTTACCAGTCTGGGATTAACCTGTTATGAAGAGGATACTTTGTCAAAGATAACTTGGTGCTGATAACTCCAAGGATAAGGTTGGAAAGGTTCTTATTGAGTCACAACGGCCAACGTATGTCAAGAATGTCCAAGAAGTCTAGAGATTTTAAAAAGAGTGCTAAAGTTAACCAAGTAATTGATGCACCAAAGGGTAGCATCTGAGGAGAGTTTGCTTACTGAGAGTTGTTTTGAAGTTAGAGAAGGTTGTCTGGTGCCTAATATGGTGTAGTAGATCCCCTAAGCATTGAGTAACCTCTAAATTTAAGTGAGCTAAGGTTGAGATGCTGAATCTTGGTGAAAACCCAAACCTTGGTGCTCTCTATAGAAGGCCCAAAGATGTAATTAGTGAAAATATCAATCACAAAACATGGAAGAAAAAATATCTAACGGATACCCTCCAATGGGAAGAGTAGCATTACAGAATGGGTTAGTAATATACAATTTGAGGTTCAAACTGTTCAAACTTGGAGCCTGAAATTTTATAATTCCTTTGAGTTCGACCTTCCACAAGCCAAACCTCAGTCAGTTCTGATCCAAACTGACAATCTAGCTGAATCATTTTGCAAATTTTATATGAGATTTATTCCGCTGAGACCTGGTCCAGTCATTTACAAGCTTCTGATATCCCCTCCTACATGCGGAGACTTTACATCTCAGTTGCTTTAGCCAGCAAGGAATTGACTGGTTGAGCAGAACCCTAAGTACACTAGTTTGTACATCCAATTACCATTATCACCTCAAATTTTTGAGGTTCCATCATAAAAAAGTTACGCCAGCTGGGACTAAAGCAGGGGCTTTAATTTAATCAGGTTAGGATTTACAAAGCCACCTCTTCTTATGTTTGAGACAATTAGGAAGCTTTCAAAGACAGACATCGCCTCATCAATGATGCTCAAAATCAAATACATCTGCTTGACTCTAGGATCTCTGGATATATGTAGACCCACCTTACTTAGACTTAAGGTGTGGTCTCCAAAGTATTCTGTACATCACAAATTTTGCATTGGAGGTTGCCACCCAAAAAAAATTTTGGAATACATCTTGATACAACATTTGAGCCATGTAGATCCATGATTGATCAACTACAACCCAATGTGAAAATAACACTGAGAGCCAATGGATCAAAGGTTTTAAAGTCCCTGAAGGCCCCAAAGGTCCAAGAGGTCCCAAGGATTCTGAGAGATGCCTTGGTTCCAGAGGTCCCCCTGGGTCAAACGTTACCACAACTGACAGCTCCAAGGACCCCATGCATGGTGAGATGCTTAAAAAATAAATGACCTAAGAAAAAAATTGATAGCATCTCTCAAGGTTGTGGAGCTTACCCTGAGGAGAGCCCTATTGAGCCTGCCATCACCCTAGGTCCATTAGACTTTGGTTTGGAGAATGTATGGAGTTCATAAAAATTACCAATAATCATGTTGACAAGACGAAGCAGAAGTATGCTACTCTAGAAACTTGCTTTATTTTCAGTGATTTTATAATTCTATAGTCAAAACCCCAAATTTATGAAAAGGCTGACGCCCGCGCTCTCAATCAATTCTGTGATGAATTGCAGAATGACTTATGTAAGATACAAAGACAAATGGACCTACAGTCTCCCTGATTATATGTCAAGTCAGTTTCTACTGAGCCTAGCCAGATTACCAAAGCTGGTATCCATGCCCTTTCACACCAATCAAATCAGCATTAGAGCCTGGTTTATAGGAACGATATATTTTTAGGCCATAAAGCATTTCATCATCATTCAATGCTTTCAATCATTATGGCCAAAGCCCCCATTAGCCAAAAAGGTAAAGTATATCCTCTCCTGCTTGTGTGTGGAAGCTCAAGACCTTATGACCCACCACCTTTGTGTATACTAAACCTCGTCCCAGGCCAAGACCGTTCTTGTATAAAAATTTGGCCTTATTAAGAGTCACTTGAGCCAAAAATAAGCCTTCATGGTCATTTTCCTCACCAAGGGAAGCCTAATTTTTATATCATTTATATTTTAGTGCTGAACCGTTTGTTACTACTAATTTAATCTCTTTAGTTGACGCTAGTACCGCCATTCAATCTTTAATCAAATCTTGGACCAATGTTCAACTCCCATGATAGGACTTAAATGAACCTTTATCAGCATCTGTGACATCAAAGAGGTCCTTAATGAGATCCCTAAAGCCACTTTGAACAGGTATTTCTATATTTTTGAGCCCCTCCTAGACCTAATGTGCTTGTACTGAAGGCAAGGAGAAGGATGTGCTATCTATTTACTGCAAGGGCCGCTAACACACCAAAGAGGAATACTATAGCTGTAGAGAGGATGAAGTGTGATATGAATGTTAGGAAACAAAAGATTAGCTTAAAGACAGATGCTCTTTGTGCTTGAACTCCCCAAGTTATGCTCTAATTAAGCCTGAAAGCCCCATAGAGGTCATTATTGTAGAACCAAGGAACCACGAGTTGAGAAATTAATAATAAACTTCCTGATACTGCTTTTACCTTTGATGAGTCACCTATTTTTTTCACCATACTGTCCCAATTCATTGGTATGGTTACTTGTGTTGTGATCAAGGTTCATAAAATACCGTAATCGTCATAATTGCTATTGGGTAATAATGAATGTGTTCTCATTTAAACTAATGAAGAAAGTAATATTGATCCGATCTGCCCCGCTACATAGAGTATGGCACCTCCAGCCTCACTGCACCCAATCCATAGGGTATACTCCACTATTCTCCTCCAGGAAGGGACAATTTTGTCAAAAATTCTTTGTATAGCTTTGGGTAACCCCAGCCATGAGCTACTGCTGTGAAACATAATTTCTTCAAAAATACAATGCCATCATACATTACATGAAATTTTTTTAGACTTTCTCAGTACCCACATTCCTTGGTGTTTGAAACAGCCAAGGATGGCGAAGAGCGCAAAAAGTTTAGACCTTCTTAATGGAGACAAAAAATGAATTTATAAGTTTGATTACCACGTCCAAGGTTTACAGGTAAATTACCCCATACATAGTGATTTGGGATGAAGGTATGATTGTATAATCTTTAGATCCAAGCTATTCTCTCTGAGGTTGCAGATTATAATAAGCATGCAGATTTATGTGAATATGCTGCCTGGGAACCTTGTGGAATATTGTGGGGCTGAAAATCCATCAGCAAAAAAGTTTTAACCTGATCAGGTATCCTCATCCCCAAATATGCTAGCTCTATCTCTATATTGCTGGATAACTCGACTCCAAATGCCTGTACAATTGGCCCAAATACTCCAATCGCTTACTTATGCTTTGTACCAGTTAACGATATCATCTATGTCCATGAGTTTGGGAGCCTCCGTGACTTTGATCTAGAAGAGCTTCCCACTGAAGCACTAGTCCCCACCTCCATAAAGAAAGACCATACCCCAGAACAAAAGAGGAAGGTTGATGAGCTCTTGGAGACATAATCTGACCTATTCACCAAGTTCATTTACAACTTTGGAAATATGAAGGGGGTTGTGCACAATATGGAGATGAGGGAAGCTTCAAGCATGTGCTCATGCCCTACCAGAAGATATATAGAAGAGGCCTAAGTTACCACCAAGCTCAACGAGCTGTTTTCCTCAGGGTTACTGGTACCCTTGTGAATACATGGGCATCTTCACTTCGCTTGTTTGGAAAAGGATGTGAGCCATTATGTCATCATGGATTATTGTAAACACAACACGGTGACCCATAAGGATGACTAACCTTTCTCAAATTGGTGAATCCCTTTGACTCTGACTAGGCCAATATTTCTCAGCAATGGATCTTGCCTATGGGTACTTGCAGATTGAGCTATATTTTAGGGATTGAGCCAAGTGTGCCCTTATAGAAGATGAAATCTGTTTAAAACCCACATGCTACATGAGCTATTTAATGCTCCTACCAACTTCCAACAAACTATGAATGGCTCCTAGATAATTAAAGATGCCTAGCGTTCAAGTGTAACTTGAAAATAACATTAACGTCTCCAAAACCTTCAAAAGCCACCTAGATTCCTTCACCAAGTTTTCAATTATATAGGAGGCGTCTTTAAAGCTCAACCCTATAAATGCTCATTCTTTAATCTGAAATAGAATTTTGGGGCATAAAGTCCTTGTATATGGAATCCGTCCCCTATTTTACATGGTCGCCACAATAGAGAAAAATAACGCCGCCACAAAGCCTTAGGGACATACTATTGTTCCTAGGTATGGTTGTATATTATAGGTAATTTATACCATAATTCGTCGACCTGTCTGAACCCTTGGTGTACTTACTACACAAGAAAGTTCCCTTTAAATGAAATCCAGAACAGGAATAGGCTTTTAATCTACTAAGATTTCACTAATGTCAAAGCCTGTATTAATATAATCAAACATTGACCAACAATTTTTGTTATCTACCAACGCCAGTGACATGGCCTTAAAGGAAATTATGGCGCAACTAGATGAACAATAGGTAGATTGACCTGTGGCCTATTTCAACAAAACCTAACTAAATCTGAACTGAGTTAAAGTGTCAGTGTTCATGAATGTTTAGCTATATCACAGCGGCTAAGCATTTCAAACCATACTTATATGAGAGCCATTTCACCACTTTCAACAATAATAATGCCTTAATGTACATCAAATTATAAAAGATCCCAATGTTGATTGGCCAGGTAATCTCTCTGTCTTCAAATCTATGACTTTACTATCATACATTGGGCAGGCACCACTCACCAAAACGCAAATGGATTGGCAGGTTTCTGATTCTTGCAGTAATGTTGCCTGAGATAGAATTTTATGATTTTTTGGTTGGCTGAAAAATTGGTATTGTTAACCTCATAAACGGTAAAGATGTTTGGATGATGGCACAAAGAGTCAGATATAAAATGAATTGTTACACAAACAAGTCAGCGGAAAATGACTGATTTACATATGACCCTCATTGCAAACCAAAATCAACTTAAAAGGACACTCCCATCTGGGATAAGGGGAAGTCAAGAAAACCTAAAAACGGCTGAGAGTATATTGCTTCAGGTATTAAATGCATGAGACTTTCTGGGAAGTTTTTGCTTGCTTGACTTTCAGAACCCATGCTTGGCTAAACCCTCACTATCAGAATGAAGTTGTAGCCTCCTCTACGCTGTTTAGTATGATTAGTGTGGATGGCATAGGGCTTTTATCCATGGGTGTCCATATCAACCGCTACACTGTACTGAAAATTGACCATCTTAAAAAGTGGCTTGAGTACATCTTGGTAGCCGACGCTACAACTAAGGCCACCGCATCGTTTCTATTTCACTCTGTTTTTAACCAATCTGGGTGCCTCAGAGCTCTGCTCTTGGTCAAAGGGTAAAACTTTACCTCCCAATAATACCAAGAGATGACCAAGCTATTTGATACTAACCAGCACTTCACTTCATCATATAACCTATTACTAATGGTGCGGTGTAGCATGAAAATGGCACCACAGTTCATATTCTCCACAAGATGGCTTCCAAGGACCCCATGTTTTGAAAACATTACCTGACATCCGCCTTATTAGCCTATTGTATCAGCTACCTCTGAGTAATTAAAATGTACCCATTTCAGGCCCTCTATGGTAGGGAGACCCAACTGCCCAGCAGCATCCAGATATACTGGACTCCTCTTCTTCATAGTGCAGAGTTAAGCATAAAACTGTTAGTCAATTAGATAATTAGGCTAAAAGCGCTCACCACCCAAGGGATTTTCTCAACCAACACCAAGAGATTATGTAATTTAATGTCAAACATCCAGCTCTCACTTTGTTCAATAATGGTGGCCTTAATCCATTTTTACTACATTGCCCTTGTGGGTGTCCCAATAAGTTGGACACCTCCTAGTCAGGACTCTATAGCGTACTGTATAAGGCTAGCTCCAGATACTCCATTAGAGATTTCATTCAAGGCACCATTGTTTACTCTGTACATGCTAGGTTCCTTCGCCCTTATGTGCTCCTCTTCTGGGACCTGAGGGGGTGATGTCAAAGTTAGTACTAAAGAAAGACCTGAAACTATTTTATAATCAGATCAACAAACTAATTGAACATCCTCCTCTGTAAAATGAGCATTCCATAAATGAATGGATTTTTGTCAAATGAGCCTCTGCCCTTAATTAGTCACGTATTAATAAAGGAGATTTGGAATTTTTATCAGATGAGATTCTGTAGCAACACCAGAAGCCACCATCTGGACGCTTAAACTATGAAAGAACACCCATACTAAAGCTGATCAAAGGAAGTGGATGCAACTTGAATCTATATTGGATGAGGATTGAAGATCTTCACAAAGAGGACTTAAGCGCCCTATCTGCCATAGGACACTTAGTTGCCCTATAAGTATTGAAAGCTTTAACAAATAAAAATTGTTGTTTATTTTTCCCAGAAATTTTTTTATTTAATTTTATCTCTTCGCATAGTTAAAATGATAGTATTGTAACCCAGGATAATGAACAATAATTCAGAACCTGAAAAAGAGAAAATGCTAGGCCATCGCCTCTTTCCAGCCATTTCAATCAGCAAAACCATCCCAAAGAAAATTTTAAAAATTCATCATCTTCTGCTTTCAGCACCCACAAATTTTATATTCAGCTTTTCCTTGGTGAAACCCCAAAAATGTGGAAGGAATATCAAGAATATGTGGGGGTAAAATGTTTTGTCACTCAGACAGAAACAAGCTTATATAAAGACATTTAGGCACAACTTCCATAAGTTACTACTGATGACTTCCATACTAGAGAATCTTCTAAAGGGTGTCATAGAGGCTTGTATTTCAAGTCTTAGTAGAATTGTTAGAAAAATAGACTAATTGAATGATTAGCCAGTCTATATAGTTTGGAAACATTTGATTTATTCTAAAAATTGATATTAGGGAGAATGACCAAGTGCACAATCACAAATTAAGCGATATTGGAAAGCCTGATATGATTAAAGATGAAATGTTATTAAAGCCTCTTTTAGCATAAAAAACTACTAAAGTAATATAGATTTCTTAGGAGAGAAAAAAGTGTGTTAGTTCAGTTTTAAATAGTCAAAAAAATTTAACTATAACAAGGGCATTGATTGCAACTCAAAAAGCTAACGCCTTTATAATTCAAGAGCAAGATCTGTATATAAGTTAACGCTTTATGGGCGAATTTTATAGTCTTCAAGATAGAATGTTGAAGCTTCAGTGCTTAACCACAAATTGTCCCAGGCTGAAAATTACACACATGAAAATTACTCTTGCTAGCATACATGATTATAGAAGACTCATTGATTGGTTACATAGAATCTAAATGATCATATAAACCCTCTATATACCCCAGACTGGGCAAAATAACACAATTTTAATCTAATTTAATCAGGATGTTGATTTGAAAAACAAGTGATAAATCTGATTTGAGATAGTCAAATATTTCATTATATCTTAATGTAATATACTTTAATAGAGTCAATTATCACAAAGCTCTATCCAGCTGAAAACAAAGTACAATATAATTTATGATTAGGTAGTTAAGAGAAAACGTTTGTTAGGATATTAAAAATATTTTAGCTCTATGAACGCGTTATTCTTTGCTAAAAATAACAAAAAAGCTAGAATGAAAGGCGTGACTATTGCGATGGAAAAATTTATGTGAATCTGATTATCTCAGCGGGCACAAAAGCATCTAAAGTGTGAAATTATTTCCTGATATTAAGTCAATAAACACTTTTTGTTTATTGTCTACTCTTATCTCTATCTTATAAAAGAGATATAAACACTTTTCAAATTTTATACAGTCACATTAGGTCACTAGTCAATTTTTTATTGCTTTTCTACCAGAGGCTTATTTTAGTACTACTGGCTCTCTCACTGTCAATACTAGCATTGTACCTACTTACCTTGTAGAGTTTATCTGCAGAATTTTACCACGCTCTAGAGGACATCACAATATCTAATATGCTGTGTCCTGACAAGTGGGTTACTGTGAAACTTATTAAAAAGTATTTTGATAAAAGCACTTTGGTAATAATATTCATGTTTTTTGGGATGTGGGTATCAAATCCTAACCAGTCCTATGTTGATTCATGGCCTTACAAGTGCTCAGTTAGTATTCCCTAAGGGCTGAAAAGCTACATTAAGACTAAGAGATTTAGAGAAAAGTTTATATTTAAGTAAAGACCTGAGGCATCTATAGTCCTCAAGGAAAATTTGGGATAGGTGAGAGGATTTATAATTAGCAGAAAGTAGATATGCAAAGGTAATAGAATGATGGAGATAAGGAAATTACTATACAATAACTTCCTAGCTTAGAGGAAACTTTCAGATTAGTTTGCTAATACAATAATAATAATTTGTAAATAAAAAAATAGTAATGGGATTAGTCATTCTCATCATGAGTCGCTATTAACCAAAATACTCAAAATTGGTATTGGGAGAAATCCTAACATATTGGAACCAGATAAATTATTTATAACGTTATTAAATATTATTGAAGATGATTTCTGATATTTGTATAGCTTAACTCAAGTAGATTAGGAGTAAAACTTGGCACTCCCTAATAATTAAATATAAGAAATTCAAGCATCTAGTAAGAGGCTTCACCCACAAGAGGGCAAATGCTGACTATGTATAAAGATTTATATAGATTTTATGTACAATTTTTTCAAAGAGTACTGTTTTAAAAATCAAAAAAGAGACATTGTGGCGCTGGTTTTTTATATATTTATTGGTAATGGATGACATGGTGTCAGAATTGCAGATGACCACATAGTCCAACCCTTTGACCAAATATTAGATTTGATGATTATGTTATAATTGTAGAGGGTCAGCAATAGTGGCTTACTGATGAGAATATTGTCAGGTGGAATCCCTGATGATATTAGAAGTCGCTGACTATGACTTATTGTCATGCATCATCCTCAATGATAATTGAGGCTGCTAACAGATAATTTTTCGTTGGAATTCATCCCCAATGATATTTTAGGCTGCTGATAGATGATAATTTCGTCAGGCATCATCCCCAATGAGATTAAGCAATAATTCAATATTAGGATAATCTCCAATAGTCAAATTATAGGGAATCGTTCAGAGCAGAATGGATTGGAGTCATCTGAAACTATCAAAAACGTTTGAATGCCGGAGGAAGAGTGGAATCATCATTGACCAGAACAGTCAGTTTCATTTACCTAATACCAATTGTTTGGTCCACCAAATGCCTGGGATTACGCTGCCTAGAAAACTCAAGGCAATGGTACCAGACGAGATTCAGTGCCTAATGCTAAGGGTCAAAACCAGTATAAGAGCACAAATATTCTCATAAAACAGCTGAAAAGTTGTGTGCCAATTCTAACTATATAAACCCCAAAAAATTCCTAATAAAAAATTCAATTTGATATTAGCTTAGTTGTTAAACATTGGTTGTTTTAACATTACTCTTAAGAGAAGAGTGCAAGGTCAGATATCCTTAGGTTAGAAATATCAAAATCTCCACTTGGCTCTGTGAAAAGGGAATAGGGAAAGTGTTCCCTACCAGATCAGAATATATTCAAGAGGAAGAAGCACCAGTTTAGCGTTGGACTATACTTTCAACGTGGCTTTTGGGCAATCAACCATAATAATAGTCTTCATACTATTATTGCCCCAGTCTATCAAAATCATTCATATAATCAACGCCAGGATCCACAAATCTGTGCAGTTGAAATCCACGGCTAAAAGCGAGCCAACAAAGCCCAATTTTTTAACACATGTATCATGTTAAAAGAACAAAAAATTAGTATCCTAATAATTAAACTTAATCTCATTAATATACTGAACTTGGAAAGTCATAATTTGCATAGAAGTTATATAAATTTTTTTGTAATGCACTCATATTTATAACCTTATTATGCCCTATGGTGATGAGAAATATGATTTTAATAATTTTATATTATTGTTGTCATTATAGCTAAAGTTAAAACATGTTAAACCAGAAAATGAAGTTTAATTGGTTACTAAGTAGTGTGAATAACTCTAGGTTGTAATCAAAACCACCAAATTAAATGATATGATGTAAGAGCCAAATAGACACTACCATCACTTAAAATGATCGTTTTGACTCAATAAGAATTTTAAGTACTATTTGTAGCAATTTGGCCTTTTCTTTATCCATGATGCAGTGGGTGGTGAGAAGCATTTGGTTATGAAAATAACAAAAATCTAAATAAAATTTGGTAAACTTTATTTTACCGCTCAAAGTCACTTTTGAGCGATTTTAAATTTAAAGTTTTATTTATTCACAGCCAACTGCCCAAACCTATTCTTTGATGTCCTTGGCTCCGCCGCCTGCCACCCCAGTGTTGAGCAGCAGTGTACCCCCACCTAGCGTTTTCCGCCCTGTGGGCAAGCGCATTCAGACAGGCTCAAACAGCCCGCCTACTGCTTCCAACCGTTTTGTCCCCCCACAGGACTTAGCGCTCCACCTGGTGCGCGTCCACCCTTCTCGCCCCCATCCTCTCGCCCTCCCTCACTCTGCTATTCGCTATTGCCTCAGAGTGGACTATGGGCGTTTGTTCCCATATGCCAATAAGGCAATTATTGACCTAGCCACTACAGCCTTTGCGCCAGCTGGCTTTATAGACTTCCGCCCTTTTAAGGGCTACTTTTACGTTGGGTTCCAATCTGAGGAGAATGCTGAAGCGGCAGCACAAACTCCTCTAATTTATAAAAAACCCCATTCCCACAACCCGTACTCGCCTCCCTTCAGACACCATGCTGGTGGTATCCTTTGCAAATCTCCCATCCCACCTTCCACCCCAGGTTTTGTATGACCAGTTGGTAGCGGGGCTCATGGCTTATGGCACTCAGCCCAACCTCATCTTTGCCATTCCATCTAGTGCAGAGCGCCTTGCTGCTCCTTGGGCAACAGCCACCATCATACCACACCACCCTACCATAGCCCAACAAATCCCACCCCGCGCTAGTGTGGCTGCAGCGCCTGATCATTTCTTTTGGGCTTGGGTCAATAATGGTAGGCAGATTTGTTCCCTCTGCTTTGGCCTTGACCATGCAAAAAGAGCATGCCCTCAGGCCAAGTCCGCTGCTGCGGCTTCTGAGCCTCCTTCTGGAGGTTCAGTATGGGGCGCTTTGCTGCCCCCTCCCACCCTCCAATCTCATTCAGTGGGCCCACATGGAAAATCAGCCCCCCCCAAAACCTCCAGCCTCACTCTCCCACCTAAATCTACCCCAGCCAATCAGAGCAATGCTTGGACCACCATTGGCACTCAAGCAGCTGCCCATTCGCCCAATCCCACCCACCCAAATTCAACTGCCACTATTCCACTGAACCAAAATCATGGGATCTATTGGCTGAAACTGACAAATCAGGTAATGTCCTCATTAGTAAGCATACAGGTCAACCTCTCTGCCAAGGCAATTATGGTCGGGCAGAATTTTTCCTTCCTGACTTTGATGAAACCCCTACTCCTCGCCATTTCGCTCCTCTGCCCAATACAGCCCCTTCCAAAGTGATCACCAGCTCGCCTTAGCTGCGGTGGCCTCTCCTCATTGCCCAAAACTATGCACCGCGGTGGCCCAGTCAGTGGCTCAGCTCCAGCATGGCCTGCCCACCCTCTTCTTCCCCCGACTTCCCTGAATCTCCCTGCAGTGACATCTCAAAACTATTCAATGATGCTGAGATTGCTGTTATGAATGTTGAAACGATTGCTTCATTCAACCTCTCAGCCAAAATCACCCGCCACAGTATCTCCCTCTTCACCCAACTTCCTGAAGCCCGCAAAGAAGCTGAAGTTCTCCTCGCAGCTTTTGTTGAAACACTTTCCCATCATTATATTGATGCGGAAGAGGAAAACTCCTACTATGCTGACCTCAACCCCCACTATGCGGATGCCCCAACGCCCTGGCTCTCTGCTCTGATCTGGTACTGTAACCAACATCCCTTGATGGAGGTGGGTCTTTCTGAAAACCAACCCCCAACCCCTCCTCACCCTCTGCCATGGTGGTTTAGCAGTTTCTGCTTCCCACCTGGTTAGTAGTTTTGTTTTGTCATTTTGAGTGTTGTGTTCAGTACTGTCCATCCCCTGGTCAGCATACCTCGAATAATTCAAATAATAAATAGAATTTGGTTGATATTAAAAAGGAAAAGAGACTCAAAATGTAAAGGCAGCCCAGAAGCATAATAATAAAAGTTACTGCCACTGACTATTTAGTTTACAACGTATTATCAATGAGCTAGGATATTTGCGCGCCTAAGAAAAGTAGCTCAAAAACAACATAAGTTAAGTGTTTAAGTAGGAGCAACATCAATTTATTTTGATAAAAAATACACATTTATAGACAATGTATGTCCTATTTATATTCAACAGCCTGTACATAAGTACAAACTGTAGATGCACGGTAATAAATTTATGACAAAGTCAGACAAGTAGCATGTGATTTTATCTATTATATTTAGAAAAAATGTATTTTTGATAATGATAAATTTATGTAGTTCATCCATATAGAGAAAATGCTAGTTTTAAATGCATTGCTTGATATACTCACATGAGAGAATTTATGAAACATAGTAAAGGAATTCCTGACTAGAAAGTCATTTTGAATAGACTTCTATATGAACTATATTAATTTCCTAGTTACATGCTTAACCAAGTAATATTAGAATCATATCACAAGTTTTTAGTGGAAGTGCTACTTTTCCATGTAGCAAGGAGAGCTTAGTTGATATTTTTGAAATGGAGACGCTATGGAGCTAACAAACTGGACACCAATTATACTTAAGTGTACAAAAATAAGGTCATATCACTATCTTGGAAAAAAATTAGATTGCTGTAAAAATTTTAATTAAAAACAGTATAAGTTATATCAGATTTCAGTATATGAGACATGATTATGCTGTAAAAAGTGGTATTCAGTATAAGGTAACTGGCACTATTAACTCCATTGTTATAGTGAAGCTGAAGAGTTAATTGTTTAGGTTGCCCAGAGATGTCCTTTTAAATATAGCTTTCTTTAGGATGGCTCTTAGTGATGGAATGGCTTTTGAAGGGCGATGAAAAAATGCATTTAGTAGGGACTATTTATTAGCAATTATCCTGCTTTATGACTGCCAACGTCATTAAAAAAGATATATGCGTGGGAATGTAAATATGCTAATCTTAAATAAAGGAAAAATTTTGGAACCAACTTAACTTTGTAATAAATCTTTATTATCTTTAGGAATTGTGGGAGCCTTGTGGCTAAGAAAGCTTCAGGTCCTCTTAGATCAGAAATTATTACTTCTCATCCAGTATGAGAGCTGAGCAGTGGTCATCTTTCTTTTTTGACGTCTAGATTTTCATGTCCCCATTGTTTTGTGCTTCAGCTTGCAGCTCTGGTATTTTAGGATACAGCTTCACCCAGGTTGTCAATTGGTGGTTCAGTCCATACTTTATTTTGTATTTGTTCCTGAATCCTCTCTACTGATTCTTGCATAATTGGAATATCAATCTACTAGGTAACATAAAAATTGCGTCATCAAGAATCAGGTCTGGACGGGGGCACTTGATCAGCTTATTACTTCAATTTTAATAGTTCTAGATCATATTCCATCAAAAATACCAACATCTCCCCCTTTAAAATTCTGCCTGAGGGGTACATAGTCCCAAAGGTATCTAGCATGAACTCTACAAACCACAGTACCCTGGATGGCATCTGAAATGGAATACTCAGAACCTTCATTGTATAGTAGCAATTTGAGCCAACCAAAAGGTGTCAAGCTTATTTAGACGCCCACCAGGCTGATATAAAAATTAAGATGAGATTTAGATTCTGAAGGTGAGAAGGATAGGCCGATGAGAATTAAATTACATAGTCTCTTTAGCAGTGGTTTCAACTTTTCCTTGAGTTTCAAATGCTTGTCACCTGATAACTTATTGCTCAGTGATCTTATAGCTAACTCAGAAGTTTCACTATTAGTAAATCTATCAGCAAAAAAGATACTTAAAGGTAATTATGTTATATTCTTTGAAAGGCCTGAAATGTCAACATCTTAATTACTTAGTAATAAAAAATCTGGTAGTCCAGCAAAGAGAATGACAGATAATGTTTCCATTTCATGGCATTGACAGCTGACATTCTACGCAGTATAAACTTGAGGGTACCATTTTTTTCTTACTTCCCCATCAGTTTAAGGATTGTAAGGGGCAATAATGTGCTGACTGGTACCAAGAAAGTCGTTAGTTCTTGGGCAACTTGTGATTTGAAGTATATCCCATAGTCAGAGAGTAAGATCCTTGCGCATATTTTGAGTGAAAATAGAGCAGAAAAGTAATAAGGGTGTATCATTCACAGTGGTGACATTGACAGTGATGGCGTTAATATTCTTGGTTAGATGAAAATAATAAGTAAGATGTAGGGATGGCTATGGAGACCCATAAATAAAGGCACATTACAATAGCACTAAGCACATTAAGTGGCGATGAGGGAGCCACAACTTGATGCTGATACTGGGGCTTAGATGAACCTGTGTCATGAAGGGTAAACAGGCTTTTAATACCTTACATGTGTTTTCAAGCATAATTACCCAATAAAATCGTTTTTCACTTATTTTATTTAACTGAGGTAAGCTGCCTAGGGGATGGACAATACTGATATATGTAATGAGATAGGGGGAGGTGAAGTATAGTAAAATTAGGCAATCCAGAGTAGCAAACTACCCCTGTTGCCAGCTGGTAACACAAGGTAAAGGGGGGTTGAGTGCCTTACTCTAAAGGAGTTTCCTTATTATGAAGCAGGTGAAGAGGAAGGGGTCAGTATGCAGAAACCAGACTGGGAACCATGATTCAACAAGTTGTTGCTGCTTCAGCCTCATGTATCTGTATAGCCAGGCTTGAAAGTGTTCCAGTAGGTGTAGGTGAAATATGTTGATTGTCCCTCAGATGGCGGGTACGGTTTCTTTGAAAGCATCCAGTGCTATGGTGTAAATTGTCCACATTTCAATGGTGACTATCATGGAGTGGAGTGTGGGTGGTATTGGGGATTTGAGTTGGAGTGCGAGGAGGCTTCTGGAGTTTGACAACTCCTGGTCTTTTTGGGTTCTTAACAGGCGCGCAACTTCCTGCCATATGACTCTAGATGGGGGCATGCTTCAAGGCGGTGGTGTAGGGTGCCATCCCCTCCACACACTGCGCACTCTGCATGCAGAGAGTTGGAGCGATCTGCTGTTTATGTAGGTACTTCTGAGGCAACGCCAGGTGTTAGCTCTTACCCTTGGCTGGATGAGCGGATGATGTGTTAGCCTCTATATTGCCTTCTGTGTTGTGAGATCATATGGGATGTCTAAAGCATCCAGGCAGTTGATTCTTGCAATGAATGGTGCCACGTCGTGAGTGTCCCTCTGGGGTGGTCCTCTGGATTCCTTAGGGTGAAGTGGTCTCTGGGCCTTCCCCTTACCTGACTAGGTCCTGCGAGTGTGACAGACCACCCCATGTGCCAAATGGTGCGGAGGAGGCGTTTGAAGCATGGGGGAGTTCCATGAGGGCCCGCTGCATTGGTGCGGTTTGCAATGTATGTGATCAGGATGGATTGTTGTGTGGGTTGGATAGTTTGAGCGCATGTGCAAAGTTGGCCCTCGCCGCTCTGGACCAGTGTTGTTGTGGGAGGTTTGGGGCTAGGATTTCCTTTATCCAGGTGCCCAGTATACGGTTGGCTTGGGCCTCAAAGTCTATTAGGCCCATGCCTCCGCTAGAGTGTGAGCCAAAGTGTTTTCCAATCATACATGTGGCTTGGTCCCAGGACACAGCCATCCTTGGATAAGTGCGCGGATTGAGGATATGTATGTAGGTGAGAAAGAGATCGCGTGTGTAGGGAACCACAACATTTAATGATGAGTGAGTTAGCAACTGTTACCCGCCCTGTTAATCCTGGTATCTTTCTTTAAGGGAGGCGACGCGGTTGGACATCTGCTGTAGTAGATTATTCTCCATTGTCTCATTGGCGTACCCCCCTGTCTCCAGCCATACCCCAAGGTGGTAGACAGGGTTGGTTGTGGGAGGTGATGCAAGGGGAATGATGAGAGGGTTGTTCCTTTGTGGGGGGTTGTGAGGTTTGGGTTTTGTGTCCCAGTTTTTAGTGTAATTGCCTAAGAGGATTATTTACATTTTTATTTTGTTGAGCGACGCGTTGCTTACAAAGGAATATTCCACTAGTGTGTGTCCCAGCTGACGGGCATCATTGTTGTTAGCTATACCAGTTACGCAGTCATCTGCAAGGGCTAGTATCTTGATTGTTGACTGGCCTTGTGCAGTTATGCCCATGAGGCGTGTGTCTGCAATGCAAAGAAGAGGATCAAAACGGAAGTTATACAGCAGTGAGCTGAGGGGCTCCCCTTGTTTGAGCCCTCTGCGTGGTGTAGTCTTGTTAGTTAAGAAGCCAGGGCTGCATACAGCCATGGATTAGGATTCTGTGAGGAGCATCGCCCAGTTTATGTATCTGGGTGGGAGATTTAAGGCACTCAGAAATTTCTTTGGGTTTGGACAACTAACGCGGTCATATGCCTCTTCCCGACCTAGTAATACTTGGGCTCCAGTTGCTTTGGACTGGCATATGTTGGCGACGGAGTTTATGTTTGTCCAGATTGAACGCCCTGGTATGAACCCAAACATATTGGGTGACAGGACTTTGGAGTCTATTATACCTAATCTGGTTTCTAATATTTTTGTGAGTAGTTTTGTATTAGTGTTATAGCATAAAATTATGTGCTAGTTGCCAGGTCCAGTTTGTCGCCTTTCTTAAACAGAGTTATGACATATGAGTCCTGACCACTAGGCAGGAGGTGTGTCTCCAGAAGGCACTGGTTCATTGATGCTAAGATGTCATGAAAATGGCAGAAGAAGTTTAAACCATCCTGCCAGTCAGGATGCATACATTACAAAAAAGAAGCCAGTATGCCAGAGGCATTGCTGCACATGTGACGTTGTATTGATCCAGGCATTAGGAAATGATAAATCGTTGGTGCAGGGAGAAATGTGAATAGTAACCCGAGAACAAACCAAATAGAGACTGCCCCAGACACTGGAGGTCTTGCTGCAGGGGATGGTACCACAGGTACAGTTTCTACAAGGTCACCAGTAGACAGGGCTAATTCAACAGGGGAGACAAGGGTGTAGATCCTTGATAAAAGATGATGGATGTAAGGCTACAAGATCCCAGTATATTGTTGGCGAAAGTTTGTAGTGATAGGGTTAAATTTCTAGAAGTATCTAGCTCACTGAATCCAGTTTACGATGGTGGGGGCCATAGTGACCATTAGTACTGGTAGAGCCCATCTGGTATAAGGGCTGACGAGCCACCAGAGAAAAGTTCTTGGGAATGTGGCCAGAAGGATATCAATAAAATCAAAATTGATAGTTTTTGAGGCAAAATTTTATTATAAGGAAAGTGAAGAAAATCAATTAACAATCTTCTCAGAGCAATGCAACTGATTAAATAGTGGTCAATTGATGCGGGGACAAGCCAGGATCAAGACCCTCAATTTCACCCTAACCAGCGAATTATTTGGTAATGGGGGCAGATAAGTTCACTGTGAACCGACATCAAAGAATTTGGCGGCAGGCTGAGTCACTGTTGGTTTGACCTCAAACGCCTGAACTGAGGCTTGGCTGCGGTTCCAACAGTTGGCGTGACAGCATTTGGCCTGACGAGCAGCGGGAATCCCCCAATGCCACCCCACATAAAGGCGTTCTTAATTGGTTGGGAACAGGTTTGGGATGCCCAACCCGCCCATGCCCAGTTGGCGGGCTGTTCATTTGTCAAAAACGTTGCATCAGCTGCAATGCCCAATTTTGCCAGAAGGGAGCTTTGAACCCTTGTCGATGGTGTCTGATGCTACTACCTGCACGTTGGGGGATCATCCCCAACGATTTTGGGAGCTGGTTAATTTTCATGATCATGTGTTAGCCAAATCAAAGCTGTCAGCGATTCTGGCTGATGAATCATTCTTCATCCCTTTTTTTCTATATGGGATCCAATCATTGGGCTTGTTACCACTTGCTTTTAGACCGATTGATTACATTTTGGCGATCTTGGTGCAAATTTCCCTGATTAAATGTACTAGTTCTGCCAAGGTGAGTGTGGGCACCGGAGGAGGGATCTATAGCAGGATGGCTGTTACCCAGCGCTCGTCTACCACATGGGCGAGTTGCCCTGGGTAATGAGGGGTACAGCCACCTTCCTTGGTATCTTCTTACTTAGGAATAAGAAAAGAGCCTGGTCAACGCACAGGGGACGTTCCCTAGGACTTACATTACCCTTTCCTTTTTCCTCAGGAAGGGCACCACCGCTGGGAAGCTGCATGAGGGCCATATCTTTGTGCACCTTGGGTAACTTGATCGCCATTACAGTCATTATTTTTTGGGGGGCAGGGAGCTTTGGGGTGGGATTCATGAAACGCTTAAACTAGTTCCATACAGTTGGCACAATTGTGAGCCTTGGCCCAACTGTTATTATAAGCCGGATACCCTTTCCAAGCCACAAGATATTGAA
This sequence comes from Massospora cicadina, assembly GCA_022478985.1. NCBI lineage: Eukaryota > Fungi > Entomophthoromycota > Entomophthoromycetes > Entomophthorales > Entomophthoraceae > Massospora > Massospora cicadina. The sequence continues at coordinate 41,335 of JAKSZP010012000.1, forward strand.
CGGACTGATGGGACTTATGGGATGCCAGGATATTCTCCACTTTGGTCTTTTCTGCATTTTTTAATGATGATTGTCTCAGGTTCTGCGGGAACCGTGCCCTTAAAAAGCGACAACTGGGAGACATGAAAGATGGTCTGCTGTTTTCAGTGAGCTGGAAGCTTTAACTGGAGCTCATTATTACCCAAGACTTCCTCTACCAAATGGGGGCCTGAACGCTTACTTGCAAACTTACAGGAGGGGACTTGCATTCATAAATGACGTGTATCAAGCATAACATAGGAGCCCACCATTATGTCATGACCTGGAAGTCGCTTTTTATCCATGAATTGCTTGTAGTCATCATTAGCTTTGGTGAGGTGTTCCCGCATTAAGGATTGAGTTGATCTAATATGTTCAGCATGATCTGCGGCAGCTTGGACCTTAGTCCGCAAGCAGGGTCTGACCAAAAAGGAAGGATCATAACCCAACGTCGCTTCATAGATAGAAAATCCTGTGGAAGCGTGAGTTATATTGTTTTAAGTGAATTGAGCAAGGGGAAGTTCATTAGTTCAGGTGTCCTGTGCAGCTGCAGCATAGCAACGCAGGCACTGTTCAAGGACTTGGTTAACTTGCTTGGTTTGTCCATTGGACTGGGGATGATACGCCGTGATGTGACAGGGAGAGATTTTTAGAATAGATAAGAGTTCGCTCCAGAACCGCGCCATGAACTGTGAACCACGGTCGCTAATGATCTCCTGTGGGAGGCCAAAAATTGAGAACACATGGCGCACAAAGAAGTATGCGGTTTCCTTTAACATAATTGTGGAAGTATAAGGAATAAAAAAGGAAAAATTTGGTGAAGTGATCCACCACCATCACTGCTGTAAACCCATTAGAGCAGGGGAGTTCAATGATAAAATCCATGGACACTCATGTCCATGGACCCTCCACCTGCTGTAAGGGGTGTAGAAGCCCATTTTTACCAGAGCGATCCAAGTTAGCCCGAGCACAAGTAATGCAATCAGCGATCCAGGCTGGAACCTCCTTGGTTAAGCCTTCCCAATTGTAGGTCCGCTTAATCAAGTCAATGCATTTCTTATTTCCCAGATGGCTGACCATGGAGGGATCATGATGTGCGCGAAATACCTTGGTTCTAAGGGAGGGGAAACCCAAATTTATGACCAAAAATAAATGAAACCCTCCTCCAAGGGGTATAGAGAGTGTTTGTGGTTTTGATGGGACAATTGCTCAAACAACTCCACGACCTTGGGACAGGCCATTTGACTGGCTAAGACCTGAGTGACTAGTGGGTGTCAGGGGCCAGAGCGAAAGAAGAGATGACAGGGGGAACAACTGACAGGACTTGAGCAGCAGAAATTATGGTAACGAGGTCCACTTCCTCCAGGTCCGCGGGACAGCGGGTGGGGCTGCAGCTGAGAAAATTGCGAAGTATGTTAAGCGCACCTTTTATGAATTTGTATTTGAAATGGAAACTGCACAAGTCCTGATAGGTTCATGCATGTCAGTGCACCAATTTTTGGGGTTTAAAAATATACAAGAGAGCATGGTGATCCATGCAGACCTGTTGACTCATATTGAGCACCTTGTAGCAGATATCTCCAATGAGTTAATGCCAATGCTACGGCTGCCAACTCCTTGTCATAAATGGCCCAATACTGCTCTGAAGAGGTAGACTTCTGGGAAAAATAGGCGACTAGATGTTCCAGGCCATTGTGTTCTTAAGTAACACTGCCCCCACTGCCACTGAGGAGGCATCACACGCAACAATATATGGCTTGGTGGGATCTGCATGTTTCAAGACAGGTGGAGATAAAAACACCTCTTTGATCAATTCAAACGCCTGCTGGCATTTGGGCATCCAGCAAAATGGTACATTCTTGCCTGTGAGGGGGTGGAGCGGAGCAGCGAGCTGGGAAAGAGCGGGGGAAATTTTTTTAAGAAAATGATGGTTCCTAAGAAACTCCAAAATTGTTTTTGGGTTGTTGGGGTTGGCCATTCTTGGATAGCATCCAACGTATTGGGAAGAATTGCATAGAGATCTTTAAGGGTGATGTTCCTGAGAAAGGTAACTTCCTCCTTATAGAACTCGCATTTGGAAGGCTTAACGAACAAGCCTGCCTTATGCAAGGTGGCCACGACCACTTCCAAGTCAATAGCATGTTGTTTGAGAGTTGGAAAGTGAACCAGAATGTCATCAATATATGCGATTGCTCAAGTAATCTGGAGGTCACCCAGTACACCGTCAATCATACATTGAAATGTAGCGGGAGCATTCTTCACCCAAAGGGCATTACACAGAATTGAAAAATGCCTCGCTTTGTCCAGATTGGTGTTAACCACTCTTGGCCTTTCATTACCCAAAATCTGGTTAAAGGCATTGACGAGATCCAGCTTGGAGAACACACGGGATTTAGCAATTACTTGGTTTATCAACTGCTCCAAAGGCAGGGGGTAGGGATTGTAAACTGTTATTTTGTTTATATGTCTGTAATCCATGCAGGACAGAGGATACTATTGGCCTTTTTAACGAAGATGATGGGAGATGCAACTGGTGATGTCTTTTTAAACAACCACCCTTTTCTCAACATATCATTTAACCAAGTGTTGAGTGAAACCTCCTTCTCCACTGTATGGGGGTACAACGGGCAGTTGATATTCACCAACACCACTGTCATACAAAATCCCAAGTTTAATTTAGTGTGAGGAGGCAGATGATCCGCCTTTTTTAGAGTCAAATATACTTTGATAGCACATTAAAACTTTATGAAAATTGTACGGTATGCTCGCAGGGGAGATGAGGGAACTGATAGAACTGTGACCTTGAGTTTTCTTAAGAGTGTCAATCAGGGAAATTCACCCTCCAGTTGATCATTAACAAATGACGGCATGTTAAACTACAAGTGGATCTTGACATGTTGTCAGCGCAACCATCCCACTCCTAGATCACTGTAAATAACAAGTTTGGCATGGCGAAATTTAATAGCAGAAGCTAAACTGGTGTACTGAAAAAGGTACTGGCCAATGAACAACATACAATATCTGGGAGGCAGAAAAATCCACCATCACTGATGGACCCATGTCCAGTTCTAATTGTTGGGCTAACTTGACGCTCATGAAATTACCCATGGCTGAGGTATCCACCAGGGCTTCAAAGGAGACATGGTGGTATCAGATAAAAATCTTCATAGGCAATAAGAAATAAGCAAAGTTTTTTTATTGGAAGGCTCTGGCGTTTCTGTTGCAACTGAAGAAATAGCTAGCAAATTGGGGGAAGGTCAGGAGCTTTCCCTGAAGTAAAGATGGGAAGGATGAGGGCTTGAGAACCAACTTCCTCCATCTGGGCTTTTACTGATTCATTTATGGGTGAATCGGAATCAGCCAACTCTGACACAGAATTAGTGATGGGCTCATAAGATGGAACAATCACTGGCTCGATGGTAGACACTACGTCCACATCGTCATTGATAATACTATCATAAAATTTTCCTTTTGATAAGGGTAATCATGGCGAGGGGAGGCATTGATAGTAGTCATGGCGGCACATATTTGATCAAGCGTTCCTTTTGAGGTGGACCAGACCTCATGATGAGCAGAAACTAAATTAAACCTGATTTAAAGTTTGCTTGAAGCATATCATTAGATAGGTCAAGTGTGGGAGCCTGTTAACAGAAGGTAGAAATCAAAGAAGCCAAGATAGGGGCTTCAGCAAAGGTATAGAGCAGACTGAATAAGTGGTCTGAACGTGACACAGGGGTTTTAAGGCAGACAATACAACAACAATAAGCGAAGTGGGATCTCCCGCTTATGAGGAAGAGCGCAGAAGGCCTCTTACCCACCAATGGCGTCACCTTCCACAGCGTCCAATAAAGTGACCCCCTGTTGGGCATAAGATAACGCAGCGGCGTTGTTGAGGGAGATTGCTGAACACATCTGCACCTCAGAGAGGGTGTTGAGAACTTGATTTACTATCCCTTGGGAAGGAACATGTGAAATTTCCTCTGAGCTATTAAGAAGGGGAGGGGTAGTGATCCACGCAGCTCAGCCAGTATGAAGAAATTTCTCCAGGGTAGGCGAATACTACTCCCAAAATTGGCAAGTGACCAAACTAACAACAAAAAGCAGACTAATGATTGCACATTCATTTTTTAGAGGGTGACCACTGCAATGCCCACCTCAAAGAGCAGGGCGGAAGTGGCTGGAAACAATGGTTGGTCAAATATGTTATGAAAACGGCAGAAGAAGTTTAGACCAGCCTGCCAGTCGGGATGCATAAGCCCCAAAAAGCAAGCCAGAATTCCAGAGGCATTGCTGCACATATGACGTTGTATGGAGCCAGGCATTGGGAAATGATAAATCGTTGGTCCAGGGCAATAGTGAATAGTAACCTGAGAACAAACCAAATAGAGACTGCCCAGACACTGGAGGTCTTGCCGCAGGGAGTGGTACCACAGGTACAGTATCTACAAGGTCACTGGTAGATGGGGTTAATTCAACTGGGAAGATAAGGGGGCGGATCCTTGCTTGAAGATGGTGGATGTAAGGCCACAAGATCCCAGTATATTGTTGGCGAAAGTTTGTAATTACAGGGTTGAATTGCCAGAAAAATCTAGCTCACTGAATCCAGTTTACGATGGTGGGGGCCATAGTGACCATTAGTACTGGTAGAGCCCATCTGGTATAAGGGCTTACGGGCCACCAGAGAAAAGCCATTGGGAATGTGGCCAGAAGGATATCGATAAAATCAAAATTGATGGTTTTTGAGTCAAATTTTTATTATGAGAAAAGTGAAGAAAATCAATTAACAATCTTCTCAGAGCAATGCAACTGATTAAATAGTGGTCAATTGGTGCGGGGACAAGCCAGGATTAAGACCCTCAATTTACTATCTAACCAGCGAATTATTTTTGGAATGGGGGCGGATAAGTTCACTGGGAACTGACTTTAAAGAATTTGGTGGCAGGCCGAGTCACTGTCAGTTTGACATTGAATGCCCAAACCGAAGCTCAGCTGCATTTCTGATGGTTGGCACAATGGCTTTTGGCCTGACAAGCAGTGGGAATCCCCCAAGGCCACCCCACATAGGGGCAGTCCCAATCGGTTGGGAACAGGTTCGGGATGCCCAACCTGCCTGTGCCCAGTCACTGGGCCATTTGTTCAGTCAAAAGTGTTGCATCAGCCACAACACCCAATTTTCTAGAAGGGAGCTTTGAACCCTTATCAATGGTGTCCTATGCTACTACCTGCACGTCAGTGATCATCCCCAATGATTTTGGAAGGGGGTTAATTTTTATGATCATGGTTTTGGCCAAATCAAAACCATCATCAATTCTGGCCGATGAATCATTCTTCATCCCTTTTTGTCTATATAGGATCCAATCATTGGGCTTGTTACCACTCAATTTTGGACTGATTGATTTCATTTCAGCGATCTTGGCGCAAATTTCCCTGATTAGACGTATTAGTTCTGCTGAGGTGAGTGTGGGCACTGGGGGAGGGATCCAAAGTGGGAGGGTTGTTACCTAGCGCTCATCTACCATATGGGTGAGGTCACCTGGGTAATGAGGGGTACAGCCACCCTCTTTGATACCTTCTTACTCAGGAATGGGAAAAGAGCCCAGTCAACGCACAGGGGACATTCCCCAGGATTTACATAAGAGGAGGGGGAAAATTTTCTTAAAGTATTCCTTGAAAAATTCGTAGGGTATCCCATCAGGCCCTGGGCATTTCCTATGAGGTAAACTGTGGACTTCGTCCCAAAGTTCCTCCTTTGTTTTTAGATTTTTGAGGTTATAGTTTTGCAGTGTGCTTTGTATTCCAGAGGTGTGTATAAAATTTTTTTTTTGGGGGGGGGGGTTCAGTTGGGGTGTCATGATATATATCAGTGTAATAACGGTGTACTTCTGCCTTGACCTCTGCTAGATCAGTAGCCATGGTGCCATCAGCTTTGCAGACCTATGCGCATGCAAGCTGGTTGCCGCAGGAGTGGAATTGGTGGAAGAAGTATGTTAAGCAGGTCTCGCCTTCTTTTATGAACTCACCTTTTCTTGATACTTTAATTCAATTCTGGTGTTTGAAGATGAGGGCGTTTAAGCAGGCGGATATTTCCGCCCATTTGTGCCCCCAGTTAGGGCTATAGCCGGCCTTTGGGATATAGAACTTGAGGTGATCCAGTTCTGCCAAGGTGCACCTGATTGTGGCTGCGTTGGCGGTGTACTTACATGATGCAAGATGGTGAGTTTTATTTTATTTCAGTTTTGAAATTTGCTCAGGTTCCAATGGGATCCAATATGAATGTGGTTGTAAATTCTGGGTTTGTGGCCTAATGTTTAACATAGTCAGATATTTTGGGCTTTTTTATGTTTTCTGGGTGTAGCTTCCTCCAGGGTGACGCCTATGTGTTGGTTTGGGTTGGCGAGAGCTGCACCAAAACTAGTTAGTGGTTGGAAAAATTGATCTTTTTTGTTGTAAAGTTTGAGTTGTTTGAATGGTGGGTTTTTGGTGCAAGGATGTAGTTGATATGTTTCATTGAGATGAGCGTACCCTCATGTATATTGGGGTAGGTCATGTGGGTGAAGGAGTGATGACCCGGGGGGAGGGTGTCATGTAAGCCAAGAAATGCATTATTGCATGGAACTCTATGTGCCCCAGTGGGTATCCCCTGAAGTTAGGCCATCAGTCCATGTTGGAGTTATCCCAGCAGGGAAAGTCGCCCAACAGGATGGTATCTGGTGGGAGTGGGAGTGTTGGCATGGTTTCAAGGAATTGTTTCCTCTCAGATGTGGTGCACAGTTTAAAGATACATGTTATCAATATTTAGCCCTCTTAATTTTGTGATTTTTGCTACCAGGATGCAGCTGTGCAGATATGAAGAGGAGTTGGTAATTGTTAACTTTTTGTTATTTTGGACAACCACCCCACAGTGGGACATCCATACCAATTGGGAAGGTGAGACTTTGGCTGACCAGGATCCCTCATCCCCCTGTAGACAGTGGGGTTCTTGGATGGCCACGATATCTACAGGGGGTTTTTGCAGGAAGTCCAGCTTTTTGGCTTTGGGTGCTTGAGCCCTAGCTCACACGATTTATAGCAACCCTATTGACACTGAGGTGCCCACGGCTCCTCAGGAGAAGTTGGGAGGGCAATCCAGCCCTAACCCACCATTCATTGCCTGGAACTTCTTTCTCTGTGTCATTGTGCCAGTCAACCCTGAGTCACTGTCCAATGCCCCACCTTGTGTCAATTTTGTGCGTGTTTTGCAGTTTTTAGGATTTGCATTAGGTTTTTCCACCCATGGCTCTTTGTGGTTCAAGCGGTGTGCTGATTGGATTATGTGGTTTTAGTATTTAAACTTTGAAGAATTGGGTCCCACATTTTTGCTCATAATGAAGTTGATTTGTTATTTTAAGTTCACTTGATTGATACCATGTGGTGATTCAGTTGAACTGTTGAAAAAACTTTCAGCTTGGGCTTTTTGTTCTGACTGGTTGGCTCGGTTGATTTCCTCAATGTCCTCCTGAATATGACCAGGGTCAATTGAGGAGGCCGCATGTGATGCAACATTGGCTGCTTCCCACTTGTGGGCCTTCTGTACCTGTTTATGTAGTTTAGGTGATACTGGGTTTATGAGGATATAGTGCACCTCCTCTCCCCCAGAGGAAGGCATGGTCGGTTTCAATCTATCTGTTGAAGGATTCTTAAGCTTCATCCGTGGCATTGTCATAGAAGTCTGGGTCCAAGATGCCCTCCTTCATGGAGCATGCATGTTCCTTATGCCCCATTGCAGTGCAGTGGTTGTAGATAGGCGGTGCACATTCCATTGAGATGCAGAATGGCTTTGAAACTCCCCCATCTGGGAGGTGAAGTGACGCTGTGAATGGGATTTATGTGAGGTCCATGGACACAATGTAGACCAGGTTAATTACGGCAATTGCCTTTCCTGTGCACAAGTTCAGCTTCAGGTAGAATCGCTGTAATTTGAATTGCTCTATTTCTCCAAAGCTTTGGATTCCACCTCAGAGCTCCTCCTGGATTAGCTTGTGGGGAAGGTTGGTGAGGAGCAAGTCAAATGAGATGAACAAAGTTTTCTCTTTGTTCCATCTGGTGTGCGCGGTGCACAAAATTTGTTTGCTCTCAGGGAGGGCAATTTCAATGCATAATTTTATGGCGGCGTCTTCATCTTATTAAGTTTCAAAGCCTATATTGATCCAGCCATGGTGGATGGTATGGATGGTAACATACATTGCATGGGGAAAAATGGAGGCCTGTGCCTCACCCACTTTCTCCCACAGAGTTGAGGACTTGGCCCCTATGAAAAGTTGGTTCCCTTGCTCCACCTTTGATAGGGGTTAGGCATACTGGATATCCATGTACAAATTTTGTTTTGTGGTAAACGCCACAAACCTGAGCGGTGCCTAAGTTTGTGGTTTCTTGGAAGCATTGGTTCCCATTCCCCTCCAGGGCATTTCTTGCCCTTCAGCACACCGTCTTGTCCATTTCCTGATATGGCTTTTGCCCAGTTTAATTGAAATTTGTTGAAATTGCCCATCTCACCTGTGTGAAAATCAAAAATTGCTTTTTTGAATTGAATCATAGTAATTAATGTTATGGTTACGAAAAAAAAGCTTATCATGCTTAATCTAACTTTATGTCTTCATAAATGGCTCTGTATCCTACGCTGGAGTGGCTAGTGAAATATCTTAATTTTATGAGTTTGTTCACCCATAAGGCAACCTTTTTAATTGATAGACTTGTAAAAAAATTACATGCTTGGTCTGAGTGTCCTTCTTCATATATTTTGCAACACCTTAAGGGTCTCCAGTATCTCTGACTCCCACTTGTCCATCCAGCAATATTACCATATAGACGTTTAATCAGAACTAGCGCAGCTATGGTCAGCATCATTAACATCCTATCCACATTCTGGTAAGTAGAACTGATGCAATGAACTACAGTTAGATTATAGTTTTGTGTTGTAGCGCTTATCTAGGAAGTCTCCCATCAAGATCCTTTAAATTCTGGAACCATATAAGAGAAGCATAATTGTTGAAAATCTGAAGTGTATTCAAAATAGATAAGGTCAAAAATTCTAAACTGTGATAAAGATTAAGAATTTTTATTAAGGTAATGCTGTAGCTCCTATTGGCCTTGAAAAGATATTTAATGATTTTGGTCACCATTCAGTCTACTTGTTGATAAACTAACTGGGTAGAATGGCCTTACAGCAACTTTGCTGGTGTTGCTAAATAGCAGAAGGGCTGATCAAAATCCAGATATATAAAGACAGACTGGTCTTTAAAGAGGTCTTAAGGAGGTTGAATTTCTTATCCTGCTCAGAATTTCATCTAAGATAAATTTTTTATGGAGATGTAAATCAATGGTTTGGTGAGGTCAGTAAATGAAGTTTGAACTATTTGTAGTAACTACCATCCTAAGAACATTTGGGTGTTTCTAAGCCTTTAAGGGAAATCTTCTAATTTTTAAAAACCTTTTCTGAAAGGGGTGAATCTCCTTATTGATGACTTTAATGCTCAAAACTTTAATTCAGGTTGAATAATCGAGCATCTGGAAGGATTGAGTTTATAGGAAGTCTTCTTTATCCAGCTAAAGTCTTGATAAGAGTTTTAGATGCCCATCGAAAGCCTTATAGAATAATGTAATTTGTCAAGGTAGACTAATACACAATATATTTTTTAGTCACTTATCGTCCATCATATCTCATTGGAAGGTGGCTGAGCATTGCATAGCCTTGAGTCATTAGCGTTGGCTAAATAGTCCTTCACTGTCAATAGCACCCATTTGGTTAGATCCTTGGCAACGAGCTCATTAGTAAGTATTTACTGTCAAGATCCATTGAAGAAAAAATGAGCTTTGTCTAGGGGATGTTGTGAGCCATCAATCTGTTACAGTGGATAACTTGTTTATTTGTCTATTGTGTTAAGATTGTGGTTTCTATAAAAATTTGTGATTTCTATTTTTCTTGCGAAAAAGCAGGAGGGCTATGGCCATGGGCTTTGTGATGGTACCAAATTCTAAACTCTAGTAACTTCTTGATCTCTGTAGTAACATTGCCTTCCTCTACTTTGCTCCTCTAATAAGGCCGTGTTTGTACTGGAAAGCATCTCCTGTTTCTACAAAATATATAATCCTATTTTTATTTCCAAAGTTATATGTGGAGGCGAACTCATGAAAAGCTTTCAATAGTTCTTGACCTTTTTTTCTTTGTTTTGGAGTTGGGTCTTCTTAATTGAAGTCGTAACTAGTGCCATTGGTGAAGGTTATAAACCCAAAATCATGAACGCTCCCAAAACATTAGACATATTTAATCTTGTTGATGGTTAGTAGTCTTACATATGCTATTGAGATGCTAGTCTCACCATATGCGTATTGGTTTCAATTGGACAGTTGCACGGAGGCAGAGCTGGAATATCTAGGATCAAAAGTTCCTGGAAAAGTAAAAAGCTTTTTAACTGATTGTCTATTGACATCTCATATCTCTAATAGCTTCTGAGGAATGTTCACGTGCGCCTAGGGGTTGTTTATGTCCTAAGACCTAAGAGGAATCTATTTTGTTTTCTCAGAGTATAAGGGCATTCATTCTGCTTCATTTACCACATGAGGTGGCAGTTGCACGGTAATCTCTGAAAATGATATTCTATTCAATTAATCTTGTAATCTATATCTAGTATGTGTTGTGAGACTTGATATGTTCCTCTCAATTTTTATCTTTCTTGATCACTATGGTGATACATGTCCCAAATAATGTTAATAGTCCTTTGGCATATTTGATGATGGTATTATACTCCAAGATTATTTGAGCCATCAACAGTAAATTGTAGCTGGGGTTATCAAGAAATATCACTAAGGTGTTTAAGAACGTTATACAGAACTTTATTGGGAGCATAGAATAGGCCCCATTAGACTTTGTACATTGGGCCAGCGGTTCCATACTCCTTATAGTGCAGCAAACAGGAGCATTCTTATATTTATATTAGCTTCTTGACCAGTTGACATTCACCAGAGACCGGCTAAATTAGTATTGCAAGAAAAGAGATTTTTCACTTTAACAGCTTTTAGATTATCAGGCTATCTAACTGTATCAGAAAAGTGAGGAACATTGGTGATTTGTAGAAGAAGATAAGTGGTATCAAAATACTATTGTCAGAAGTAGATAGTACATTCACCCGGGTTTCCTTGGAAGCAATTTTTTTAATAACAGTAAATCTAATTAGAATCATGGCTTTGGAACTGTCTGCACTAAAAGCCTCTTTTTCATACTGATCTCCCTTTCTCCAACAGTTCTTATGCCACCTCCTTGAATGCCACTTGTATCATTAGTCCAAAATGTGGTAATGACCTTTGCAATAGGAGCAGTTAGGTATGTTCTTGTCATTTGCTTTTATAGCGTATACACAAGGCTATTGGGGCCATCTATGAGATAAAGATTTAAGATATCTAGAAGTAATAAACGTTGTTTAAAGTCTCATTTATTATTACAATTTGTAAAGACCCGCTTGAGCCCTACCATATGTAGTTGTTATTCTGACTAGGACTTTGAGGAAGAGATAACTGTTTTAATGGCGCCATTTAAAGAAATTTAAATAATAACTAATGTAATGAGCGCTGGCATATGATCATCTAGAGAAGTTATCAGGACTTTCCCTTTCAATGAGGTGGATTGCCACAAGTTCTATATTGGTTTTAGAGGGTTATATCACCTTAAAACACCTGGATTAAGGTAATCTTTACTTGCGCCCAGGTCTGACAGCTACGCAGGTTAGGTTCATAAATTCTCTAACTTCTCTTCAAAGGCAAGATTTGATGTGCTTCACTTTAGCTTAACAGATTTCCTCCAAAAAAACTCTTTTAGTCATTCAAGAATAATAATAATCTCCTGACGAGTTATGAACCTCTCTTTGAATATGGACTTAAAAATAGAGCCTGAAGGGGAAGAAAGTGTGTTTATGCACAGTTTAGCAAATGGCTCTTCTCAAGGGACAATGTTTTTTGTTTCTCATTAGTTTTGGTAAAGCCTTGACTTTAAGCCACTAGTTTCTTTATTTTCTATTAATCTCAACCTATACATCTATCACTAATTAATTAATTAATTTTTGGTTGAAAATAAGGCCCAAAAATTGGTATTATTAATAAGTTGCAAAAGCTCAAGGATATGTATAAATAAATTACAACTGAGAAATTAGGGAAAGTTGTATACTCAGCACTCCACCTAACTTTGAGATTCTTTCAAATTTCTGCTTTTTATAATCGTTATAGTAATATGAAATGTCAAGACCTTAATCAATTTTTGCCTCATCAGTTTCTATCTACGCTATCCATCATGTGCCCTTGTCTATTAGCTTCCCAATTATAGAAAAAGCTTTAATATACTAAACTAGTTCAGTTTCTTTTATTGGTCACTCCTCTCTTCTTTTATATACTTGATTTTCCCAAGTATATTTTATAGTGCCACTCAATTTCAAGATACTTAACATTTCATCAATTAATTTTATAAATAGTCTTAGGTTCTCTTTTAACATTTGAAAAGCTAAATAAGTTATAATATTATGATACATTGAAGATAACAAGTATCCCAAGATAACTTTTCTTTCCTCTTGGAGTAACTTTTGAGCGAATTTAATTGTTATAAAAGTAAAAAAACACCTGCTAGTCTATGCTGACCTCCCCATTAACTCCCCAATGACCTCAGATTCTCCGCTGGCTGCTCCAGTGTGGGGCAGCGGCAAAACCCCACCCAGCATTTTCCATCTGATGGGAAATTTTTCTTGGACTGGTTCAGCTTGGCTTGGCCAGTCCCCCTAAACCAACGGGTCAGTTCATTCCACCCAAGGATCTCGCCATCCACCTGACATGTGCTCAGGCAGTGCCTCGCAGCCCTTTTGTTCTCCCCCAATCCCAGCTGCACTTTGGCCTGCAGGTCAAGTATGGGAAATTATTCCCATATCAAGAAAAGCTATTATCAACTTGGCCCAGGCAGTGATGCTGCCGGCCAGATTTATAGATTTCCGCCTTTATAAAGGATATTTTGAGCTCGTCTTCACATGTGAAGTTGACGCCACCACTGCAGCCACTTTACCCCTGGTTTTCCAGGGCACCCCTATCCTCATGACACGTACCCAGCTCCTCACTGACACCACTATGGTGGTTCAATTTTTGGGGTTGCCCACTCACCTTTCCCCATGTGCTCCATCAAGAGCTGATGGAAGGCTTGACCACATATGGCTCCAACCCCATCCTTTAGTTTGTGGCACCCAATGGGGACACTCATCTTGCAGGGCCTTGGGCATTTGCCACAATTAGCCCAAATTTAAAAAAATAATGCTTTGTCGAATCCCCTACTTGCCATCATTCTCTCATCCCCCAACCACCCATTCTGGGCCCATGTTGAGGGTGGGCGGACCATCTGCTCAACATGCTTCGAGTTAGACCACTCAAAGCATAGATGACCCTCTCTTGATGCTTCCGCTGGACCTGATTTTTCTTCATCTTGTTCCCACTTGACCCAATGCCCCATGTCCTTTCCAGTTTGGGGTACAATCCTTCCCCCTCCCCCAAAGCCTGCTGCCAATATGGAGATGGTAACGTCCAAACAGCCCCATCCTCATTCCAGTGACACCCACATCATAGCCAATAAGGAAATGGCTTGGACAACAATTCAGTTTCACGTTATTCTTCAATCACCAGCCACATACCAACAAATGATTGACCTTAATTTCCCTCTCAACTTTATTCCTTGGTTCTCTTTGGATGAAACTGATGAAATGGGCAATGTTATTAAAGAATTGGAAGTCCACATTTTTTGAATTTACCCAGGTACAGCACCCCATTCAGACCCCAGCGTTTTTATGCCCCTGAATGAACGCCTCTGCATTCAGCTCTAAACCAGATTGCAATTGCTGCATTTGAAAACTCAGATAGCAACGAAATCTGCAAGATAACTGAGGAGTCAGTAGTGATACTTGCCAAAGTTATCCTTACTCCCATTTTTGCTCTAACCATAGCCCCACAGAGCAAACGGGACATCCTAACCTACACAAACAAGAAAATGCCGCCATCCAGAGAGTTTCTATCACTTCACAGGCCAATACAAAAATCACCAGTGCCAACATAGCTCTATTTTCCAGCTTCCTTCCATCCATCTTCATGTGGAAAACTGCTTTTCCAAATACCTTGGCGTTATTTTTGATGCAGGTAATTTTTACAACCAGCCAACCATCGGCCAACTCGCTCCCCATACCGCTGATCACCCCACACCATTGCTCTCCTCCTGGTCCCGCACTCTTTCATTTTATATGGATTCTGATGAAAAGGAGGGGCCACCTGATCCCCCTTCCCCTTCCACTATTGTGGGTTGAGCGCTTTGTCGCTGTCCCACCTGGTTGGTTTTATTCTTGTTCAGTTGTGGTTCACCTCTCCTTTTTTGGGGGTCAATCTTCTGTACAGATATTTTTTTCATTTATTTTTAGCTCTTTGAGCTTCAGTAATGTCTGATCCCTGGTTGGCATAACTCAAATAAAATTTAAAACAAATAATCCAAGATTACTAAAGTGCACATCTTCCCTATTGAAGTGATCTCCCATTATGAAGATTAATGACTATATCATGATTAATAATTTTGTAGCCTTTAAAGGACTGGCTAAAAGTACCTAGAAATTATTAATTTATCCATATACTCAAAGGAGCTAATAGATCCATTTGTTTTATTCTCTTCAGTCATCTTATAGTTCATTCTAGAATTGGGGAGAGGGAAGCTGTACTGTCCTTATGCTTCATCTAAACTTTCAGAGCTGGAAAACTGGATTTATAATTGTTGACTTGGCCTCTGAGGCCAGTACAAGTTTGTTCTATCAAGTAAAGAAATTTAGAGTGACCTTGTTGTATAAATGCATAATTTCCAGTTCCTTGTATAGTGTATAAAAGTAAGGTTGAGGTCAACAAAATAACTAATGGGAGTACACTACATCCCATAGTTATTATGTTACATTTGCCTATTTAAAGCTTTAACCTTCATCAATAATTCATTTCTCCACTTGTCAAAAAACTCGGCATGTGGTTTAGTAGACCCAGAGGGTCCAGGTTGTACCTTGGGGCCCCTTGGTCCTTCTACTCTATCAGAGCCACAAGGCCCTCTAAACCCTTTGGACCTCAGGGCCTTCTGGACCCATCGCTCCAGTAGACCTCAAAGTCCTTGGACTCCTTAGGCTATCAAGAGTTCTGGCATTTTAGTTGCAGCTTATCAATCAACGCTTCACTTGGTAGGCGCTGCACTAGAGATGACTTGAGAGTCTAGATCAAACTAGCAGATTTGAAGAAAATTTGTAACCCTTATTTACATACTTTAGTCGCTTAACCTTATAGATGGTGAGTTAGTTGGTTATCTATGTAGCCTGAAATCCCAGAGTCCAATAGGGCGATCTTATTGTGAGTATTGTTGATGAGGCGTCAATTGTCCTGGATTGCCTCATAGTAATAACAGTGTTAATTAGCGCTGGGAGTCATATTCCAACTGCACTGGTAGATACATTAACAACACAAACTACTGTCTGAAGACAATAGTTTTGACAAAACCTTAACAAAAGATTCAGATTTTCAGCAAACCGGTTTCATCCAAGTAAACAAGAGAGCACCCTATAGTTTTGAATGCTGCCGGAGGCTCATGGGCTTGCTCAAGTACTTGTCCAGATAGGCTGATACAGCTTTTTCCTGAAAAAAAATCCCTCTCCATTTTCAAACAATCTCAAATATGCTTCCTTTATCAGCGTTCTCAATGGTGCTTTCCATTGTTACTAAGCAGCACTCCAAATTGATAGAATAAAATACGCGCTATCTAATTTTGAATTAAGGTGTCAAATATTTAGGGCTTAGGGCATATTCATTCAAAAGGTTTAATTCGTCAAACATTTGAATTGTTAGTAAATTGTGCAAAATATAGTACCCTAACCAGTTGTTTTATTCTGGCTTGGGGTAACCTAGAATAGTTACGCTGAGATAAAATAGGAGTCTATACAGTAATGAGGCTGAGGCATTGGCAAAAGATAAAGTTAGGAAGTGATAAATGTGTGAGCGGAAATTAAAGATTTGATCAAGTGTAGATTGATACATTATGCTCTACATATATAAAGTAGAGTTGTGTGGCGCATTAAGTGCTATACTGATCTGATCCGCTATCTACTTGTTAATTAAAGTATATAATTAAGTATACAACAAAATTGTAGTCAGATTTTTGGTCAAACTGATTACAACATTTTCCCCCGCTTAAATAAACATCAGGTAACAAAGATGTGTGGGAGTCAACTAACTTATTGATAACTTGGGGGTGTCAGCCCAAATCTCCGCTGTTATTTCTTTATGAACTTAGAATGCACCTTGTTGAAAATGACCTTTAACAGGATCATCTAAAGTGTAGGCATTTGTTGTTTCTTCTTTATGATCTCAAAAGGCCCCTTCCATATGTGCTCAAACTTGCTTGTTCTTCCAGACCCATTATATTCATAGAACAAAACTAAGTTTCCTAAAATAAAGTGGGGTACCGGCCACCTGTCCTCATTATCCCATTCATTGAATCTTATTTTCCAAGACAGAACATTATAATAGGCGGCGCTCTGTAGTTGAATTTACGTCGGGGACAATATTTCTAAGTACTACATGGTAGCCAGGCTTTTTGACTCTTACAGGAATATAGTATTGGGGGATTCCAGTTGCTACAAGTAAAGTAAAGCAAATGAGAAATTCCAATGGCCGAGGGATATGATATATTATAAGTAAAATTAGCGGATTGAGAGGAAAGTTCCAGATAAACACCTTTGGCGTAACTATATTACACAAAATTAAATTAAAGTACCATTCACTCAATTGATGAGAGCCATAAGTCTCAGGATAATAGTTTGTAGACATTGCTCCATATATACTCACTAAGTCTTTATGCTTAAAATAAACTGAGAAGTGTGTTTTTCTTGCTATCTGTCAACAGAAACTGGAGGCAAACATGCCAATAAATAATATCTCTTAATATAACTCAGCCATCTTTGTGGCACCTAAGTCCCAAATAGCTTTGGCCTCCACTCACTTGGTTAGGTGATCAATGGCAAAATATTATACATATATTAACCTGATGTATTTGGTAAGAGGGACCACAGTGTCAATGTAATTGGTATGCCATGTTTAAAAGGGTTTAACCAGCTGATAAGAGGTTGCTTTCTGGTAGGCCCTTCAATATGACATTTTTTACAACAGTAGAGGATATCATGTACGGTGAAATTTATAAATTCCCAATAATGATGCTGTTTTACTAACCTAAACGTTTTTAAAACCACCGTGCCATGTTGCCCTATGGACCCCAATAATAAAGTTAGTTTGCTCCTTTAGTCAGGCTTCCTAAAATTGCTGATCATGGAAGTTTTTATACATCTTTCCATCGTTAACCACAGTGTTTACCCTCAATTTTTATAAGAATCACCGAACTTCTGCCGGTTTGTTGTCATGGTTTTGGTTTAGCATTTTGTTAAATAATTTTTCAACATAATTTAACTAAGGCTAGGGTGGGCAGTTGAGCTATTCTATCAGCGTATTAATCCTTTATGCCACGTTGATTCTAAATTTTGTAATCATAATCCTACAATATAATGCCCATCAGTATAACCATCTTGTGGCCATTTCAAATTCTGTAAACATCAAAAGGAGGCATGATTGGTTAAAACAGTGAAATGCACTTAATGGATATAAACCCAGAATTGCTTACACGCATAGATGACTTTTAAGCACTCTTTCTCAGTTACATTATAATTCTGTTTATAGACATCAAACGTTTGACTGCATTAAACCACAGGATGCTCAACCCCTTCAGAATCAAATTTGACAAAACCGCACAAATGGTGGTGAGAAACGAAATTTTATAATAATAAATGGTTTGTCAAAATTAGGATAAATCAACATTGACGCTTATATGTAAAGCCTGAGCTTATTGAAGGCTACTGACGGTTCTCAGTCCTTTATAAAGTGTACTCTGTTTTTGATGAGGTGAAACAGCGGTTTACCTATCTTATTAAAATTCTCTTTAAACTGATAAAAATAAATATTATTTCTAAGTTCACTTGAACATCGCGCTTGCTGCTTGGTCACGCCATGCATTCAATAGCTTCAACCTTTGCCAGCTGGGCTACAAGCCATGCTTATCAATATCTAATCCCAGATATTCTAGCTTCTTGCAGAAAACTTACACTTATGATGCTTGATTTTTAAATTAGCCTTGGCGAGGCGGCAGAATATTTCTATCATTTGTTTTGGATGCTTGTTAAATGTTCAAGCAAAAAATGTTAAATATAAGTAATAAACACAGGAAATTTTAAAATCGCCATAAGATATTATTCAGGTCCTTTTAAAGGCTGCAGGGCGTTGCACAACCCCTGCAGCATCCTAGTGGGCTGGTAGAGGCCCTGGGCCATAATCATGCCGCATTTCTCCTGCTCTTCCTTGGGCAGCTCCATCTGCCAATAACCAGAAATCAGAACCATAGATGAAAAGTATTTCAATCCACACAAAAGATCTAGCGCTTCATAAAATTTTCAGTATGGGATAACAAATTCTTTTAAAAGTTTATTGTTCTTGCAGTAGTTTATTACTATACATTAGAACCATCTTTCTTATTAATAATCAATACCGGGGAGGCCAAGGACTCTTGGAAGGCAATAACATTCTTTTGTTGCACTAGCTGATTAATTTTGTCATTAATAAGTTCATCTTCAGCCTTTAAACGTCTAATTGGATGGAGATGTATTGGCAGATGAGTTCCAGTATCAATATGGTGTTTACATCATGTGCACAACCCAAAAAATTACATTCATATATTGCAAAAATAATCTTATTATTTTAAAGACGGCCAACGCTTGATCCTTCTCTTCCTCAGTTAAACTTAGAGACTTTCCTGAGGTACTAAGGGGCAAACAGATTGCTCAATGCTTCCAATAAGGCCTAGTTTACCCAAATTACCAGATTTGGAAATTTTCTGAACTTCTTTGACTGATAGCATATGCAAGAATGTGATAATCTGGTGTCGCTTTATTTGAATAAGTTATGCATACAGATTACCTGAAAGCACTTTGAACTTTATGGTCAGGGAAGATAATCCCAGGCGTGGCAACAGGTTCAAAATTGGCTGACTGAATGACGTGAATATTTTGCCATCTAATCCTTGGAAAATTTCCAAGTTAATTTCTGGTCCCACAGTTATTTAATGACCCACCAGAGTAATTAAATCACTATTATCATGGAACAAAATCTCATAGATCCTGCAATCTGTTTTGGTTACAGCCACGTGCAGGCTTATATACGCAGAAACCCTACAGCCAATATACCATCTTTATACACTAGGTTGACATTCCCTTGGGTTTGAGGCACCAGGTCCTGAGTTCTACAATTATATATAAAAGAAGGGTTTGTCCTAAGATTTCCAAAGTATTCTCTTCAAAATCAGCCTTAAATCCCTAAGCTCTCATAAATTGAAGTCCCAATAAGAATTGGTAATTTTGATTTGGGAGAACAATAGTTAGAGCGAAAAATAACTAAGGAGCTAAATATCAGCGGCAACTCACTGTATTATCCTTCAGAAGTTGTGGTCTGAGTACCAGCTGTACAATACATTTTGTAGTGATCTATGTCCAGAGCTAGGCCCAGTCTCCTCCCCAGCTTAGTGGACACAATATTAACAAATGCCCAGTGTCCACAATTTTACAGACCTTAACCTGATTTACTGAAACACAATATAATTGCATTCAGAAAAATAAGTGTTTACCATACTTATTTCCATTACATCTTATTTTCTGATTGTCTGAATAAGTTTAAATCTCGTGTCCTGGCTGGGGCTAAATTCCATCAAAATCCCAATTGGCATCACCTTGGGACCCCATTCAACTGGAAATATCACTAGAGGCCTGGAAGCTCTTGTACTACTAACTGTTGAGTATATGGCTGTCATGATTCTAATATAATTGGATGATAAGATTGTAATATCTATGCATATTGGGAAGAATCTGCTGACCATGATGTTAGTTATGATTATTTGGGCGCCTCAAGTTGAGCAATATTGGGTTATAACATGTTATTGTTGGATCACCTCCAAATAAGGCAATAAGGCAATGCCAACATTTGACAACTTAGTTTAGATCGCCTCAAAATTAGGGCGATAGAGAGTTGAAGAATAATAAGCTGAAACCAAGGTGAATCGGCAGAATAGATTAGCATAAGCTAAGAGAACAGTATATTTAAAGTCACTGATATATAAGCCAGATGGGCAAATAAAAGGGGTATTAGTTAGTAAGAGTATTAGAGAAAGAGCGGAACAGCAAAGCATTGCTGAAGTAATATAATTAAATTTAGTGTCGTTTGGAGTGGATAGCCCTATATTTTATTATATTATATTTTAAGTGTGTGTCTGCAGACTGACGATATATCATCTGTCTGATTGCTCAGTGGGATCAACCCTGTGCAAATTCTCCCAGTATTCTTAACAGACCCACTAAAGTTGTAATAGTGGTGCTCACTACAGGGGGCCCATTGATCAATTACACGATTTAGTCTTCTGTTGCTGGCCATGACGTATCTGGTTTGCATGGACAAGGGATCTTCATGACATACTTCACCAATTGAATATGCGTAATTCAAACTTGCCTTAGAAGCTGTGCTCAATTAGTAGGATAAGCTTTTTCAGGAGGTTTGTAGTGATATGCTGCCTCCATTTGATCGTTATGGGAATATTCATGGGTTCTTTAAGCGATTTAAGTTTGATGCAAAAGAAGTTTCAGATCAGCATAAAGTGAAGCTATTTATATCCACCTTGGATGTTGGAAGTGCTGACCAAGTCACCTGTTATCTTCCAAACAGCTCCATTTCATACCAAGATTTGAAGGGTACTGTGTTGCAGTTGTTTGGGGGTACCGCAAAGATGTCACAGTGAAAGGCTAAATTCTTGACCATCAGGTTTCAGAGTAATGAGCCTCTCAACGCGTTTGCTGATTAATTCATGGTGAAAGCGCATCTATATAAAGTGTGATGATTTTATCAGAATCTGCCATGTACATTGTGATGATCTCTGCCAGGAAGCCATACAACGAGCTGTACAACATCATAATCTAATGTTGGATGAAGACGTACCCCTGCTTAAATTTTCATCCTTGTGTCATAAATACACCAACTTCCCTCAACTCAATACATAGCAGAAACCCTCTGCTACCATTGCTGGCCCATCTTAGTATGGGAATTTTTCCATTTTGCTCTGATCCCACCTAGTAACCCCCAGCCTTATTATAATCATGCACCTGCCCTCGGCCAAGTTACCCCCAACAGCTTGACTTCTTCTCTGTTACCGCTTATGAAAATTTGTAGAAGGCTAACTACCAACTGGCCTTAATTATGCCAAACGTAAACATAATTATCAGCTTAAATGGTCTTATGAGAACCAAAGACATGGATCAACAAGGTGAATTGTTTGAATGCGGCCGCCCTGGTCACCTTGTGCAATGTTGCCCCAACCATCATGTCCACTATGTACAGAGGGACCAATACTACCAGGATAATATGAAGAGAGGTAGAGATGGGACTCTCTACCTCCGCTATTCCAACCCCAGACATCCCACCTGAGCCAATTGTAGTTTTTCAAGCCGATGTCCCTCAATATGACAATGGAATTTTATGCCATCAGCCAGTTGGAAGAGTAAACATACTGACACAGGCATAAGCCCAGTCTGTAGCAGAAGAAGGACCTTGAGAGCAATCAAAGCCGTACGCCTGTCAGATGTTCAACCAAGCTTCTTCAGACAAGCTAGATTCCGCCGCCAATGGCCCTTCCTTTTATTTAACTGAGGCAAGCTGACCGGGGGATGGGCATTACTGAGTATGTGTAGGAAAAAAAATGGGGGAAGCGAAGATAGATACAATTTGGCACCCTGGGGTACTCAGGTTACCCCTGTTGCCAGTGGGACTGCCAGGTATGGGGGTTGGTGCGCTACTCCAAGGGGGTTTCCCCAGCTATGGAGCTGGTGTGTAGGAAAAGGTCCGTTTGGAGGAACCAAAGTGGGAACCACAATTCTATGAGCGCCTGTTGCCTTGGCCTCATGTATCCATAGAGCCAGGCTTGGGAGTGCTCCAATAAGTGGACGTGGAACCTGTTAATAACCCCATGGATGGTTGGGACCGTGCCCTTGAAAGCATCTAAGGCAATGGTGTGGATTTTCCACATTGCGATGGGTATCATTAGGGAGCGGAGGGTAGATGGGATTGGTGAAATGAGCTGGAGCGCGAGGAGGCTCTTTGAGATAGATAATTCCTGCTCATATTATATCTTAAGCAGGCGCGCAACTTCCCGCCATATGCTTTGGTTGGGGGACATGTTTCTAGGCGGTGGTGTAGGGAGCCCTCCCCTCCACATACTGCGCAGGTTGCGTGGAGGGAATTGGAGCGGTCCGCCATCCTATAGGTCCTTCTCAGGCAGCGCCAGGCGTTGGCTCTTACCCTCAGCTGTAGGAGTGGGTGGTACGTCATTCTCCACACTGCCTTCTATGTGGTTAAGTCGTATATAATGTTCAACGCATCTAGGTATTTGATTTTAGCAATGGTTGGGGTCGTAGCAAGCATGTCTCTCTGGGGGTGGCTTTCTGGTTTTCTTAATTTGAAGTGGGAGCTGGGTCGTCCCCTTCCCTGCACAGTGCCAGTTTTCTCTACGGTCCATCCCATGTGGCGGATGGCTTGGAGGATGCGTTTGAAGTGAGGGGGGTTCCATGCAGGCCTGTTGCAGTGGGGCGTTTAGCAAGGTATGATAGTAGTCTGGGTGGGCTATGTGGGTTGGTTATTTTGAGCGCCTGCGCGAAGTTAGTCCTCGCTGCCTTGGACCAATGTTGCTGCTGGAGGTCTGGGGCAAGGACTTCCTTTATCCAGGTGCCTAGGATGCGGTTGGTGTGGCTCTCAAAATCTATTAGTCCCATGCCTCCGCTGGAGTGTGAGCCAAAGAGTGTTTCCATCCGTATGGGTGGATGGGATCTGGGCCACAGCCAGCCCTGGATGAGCGCGCGGATTGAGGATATGTATGTAGGTGAGAAGGAGATAGCGTGTGTAGGGAACCACAACATTGGGATGATGAGTGAGTTAGCAACTGTTACCCGCCCTGTTAATCCTATATCTTCCTTTAAGGGAGGCGACGCGGTTGGACATCTGCTGTAGTAGATTATTCTCCATTGTCTCATTGGCGTACCCCCCTGTCTCCAGCCATACCCCAAGGTGGCAGACAGGGTTGGTTGTGAGAGGTGATGCAAAGGGAAGGATGAGAGGGTTGTTCCTTTGTGGGGGGTTGTGAGATTTGGGTTTTGTGTCCCAGTTGTTGGTGTAATTGCCTAAGAGGATTAATTCCATTTTCCTTTTGTTGACGACGCGTTGCTCACAAAGGAATATTCCACTAGTGTGTGTCCCAGCCGGAGGGCATCATTGTTGTTATCTATACCAGTTACGCAGTCATCTGCAAAGGCTATTATCTTGATTGTTGGATGACATTGTGCAGTTATGCCCATGAGGCGTGTGTCTGCAATGCAAAGAAGAGGATCAGAACGGAAGTTATACAGCAGTGAGCTGAGGGGCTCCCCTTGTTTGAGCCCTCTGCGTGGTGTAGTCTTGTTAGTTAGGAAGCCATGGCTGCATACAGCCATGGATTAGGATTCTGTGAGGATCATCGCTCAGTTTATGAATCTGGGTGGGAGTTTGAAAGCGTGTAGGCATTCCTTTAGGTATGGCCAACTAACGAGGTCATACGCCTTTTCCTGGTCTAAGAAGACCAGGGCTCCAGTTGCTTTGGACTGACATATGTTTGCAACAGGGTGTATATTGTTCTGGATTGAGCGCCCTGGTATGAACCCAATCTGGTTGGGTGACAGGACTTTAAAGGTTATTGCGCCTAATCTGGCTGATAAAATATTTGTGAGTAAATTTGTATCAGTGTTAAAGAGTGCAATTGGACGCCAGTTGGCCAGGTCCAATTTGTCACCCTACTTATACAGGGTTATGACATATGATTCATGGCCACCAGGTAGGAGTCACGTTTCCAGCAAGCATTGGTTCATAGATTCCAAGAGGAGGGGGGCAATTTGCTTAAAATATTTTTTATATAATTTTAAGGTATCCCATCAGGCCCTGGGCATTTCCTACGTGGTGCACCTCAGATTGTATCCCAAAGCTCCTCCCATGTTATTAGATTTAGTATATTGTAGTCCGGCGGTTTGCTTTGTATTCCAGCGGTATGTATACATTCTGTAATTTTTTGTGGGTCAGTCAGCATATTGCAGTATAGTTTGGTGTAGTAACGGTGTACTTCCGCCTTGACCTCCTCAGGGTCAGTTGCCACAGTGCTGTCAGCCTTGTGGACCTGTGTGCACGTGGGCTGGTTGCCACGGGAGTGGAATTGGTGGAAGAAGTATGTCAAGCATGTTTCACCTTCCTTTATGAACTAACCTTTATTTGATACTTTGATTCTGTGCTGGTGCTCAAAGATGAGGGTTTTAGGTGGGCGGATATTTCCGCCCATTTGTGCCCCCCATTGGGGCTATAACTGGACCTCGGGGTGTTGAGCTTGAGGTGGTTTAGTTCTGCCAAGGAACGCCTGATTGTGACTGTGTTGGTGGTGTACTTATGTGATGCGAGATGTCAAGTTTTGTTGATTAGTTCAGCTTTAAAATTTGCCCAGGTTTCGATGGGATCCAAAGTGAATGGGGCTGTGAATTCTGGGTTCATGGCCTCATGTTCGACCCAGTCAAATATTTTGGGCAATTTTATGTTTTCTGGGTGTAGCTTCCTCCAGGGTGACGCCTATGTGTGGGTTTGGGTTGGCAAGAGCTGCACCAAGATGAGTCGGTGGTTAAAAAAATTAATTTTTTTTGTTGTGATATTAAAGATGTTTGATTGGTGGGATTGCAGAACAAGGATGTGATCGATGTGGCTCATTGATATTAGCGCTCCCTCGCATATGTTGGGTCATGTCATGTGGGGAAGGAGTGGTTGTCCGGGAGGGAGGGCATCCTGTAGGCCAAAGGATGCCTTCATTGCGCGGAATTCAATGTTCCCCAGTGGGTATCCCCTGAGGTTCAGCCATCAGTCCGTGTCAAGGTTATCCCAGCAGTTAAAGTCGCCCAAAAGGATGGTATCTGGTGGGTGGGTGAGTGTTGGGATGGTTTTGGGGAATTTTTTTCTCTCAGCGCGGTGCACAGTACATAGATACATGCTATCTAGATTGTTTCCTCTTGGCATGTGATCGTTGCTACCAGGATGCGGCTTTGAAGGTATGACAAGGAGTTTGTAATTTTTAATTTTTCTGTTATTTCAGACAATCACCCCACAGTGAGACGTCCACACCAATTGGGATGGTGAGACCTTGGCTGACCAGGATCCTTCTTCCCCCTGTAGACAGTGGGTTCCTTGGATGGCCAAGATGTCTACAAGGGGTTTTCTCAGGAAGTCCAGCTTTTTGGCTTGGGACATTTGAGCCCTGGCTCCCACAATGTTTAGTGTCCCAATTGACACTGAGGTGCCCGCGGCACCTCAGGAGCAGTTGAGAGGGCCCTCTGGCCCTATCCCACTACAGCTCATATTGGCAATGCTCCGCGTCTGTACTCCAACCCTCTCAGTGTCAATGTCAGTTCCCTTGTTCTGACCCAATTTTCCGTGGGAAATGCAGTTTTTGGAATTGCATTATCTTTTCCCGCACGTGTCTCATGGTGGTTCAATGTAGGGTGCTGATTGGATTATGTGATTTTGGGGTTCAAATTTGGAGAATTGGGCACCGCATTGTCGCCCATATTGCAGCTGAATTTTCCTCAAAGTGCGCATGAATGATGTCGCTTGGTGACTCAGTTAAGTTGCTGTAAAAATTTTCACCCTGGGCATATTGTTCTGATTGGTTGGCTCGGTGTATATTCACTATGTCCTCTTGAATTAGGCCAGGGTTGATGGATGACTCCGCGTGTACCGCCATCTCAGCCACTGCCCGCTTGTGGTCTTTTCGTGCCACTTTGCATTGTTTATGTGTAACTGGGTTTAAGATGGAGTAATACCCATCCTCACCCCAGCGGAATGGGTGGTGGCTGTAAGTCATTCTGGCGAAGTTGTCGTTAGTTTTGTCCATGGCTTCCTTACAGTATTCTGCTTCCATTAAGCCCTCCTTCATGGGGAATGCGTGTTCCTTGTGTCCCAATGGACTGTAGTGGTTGCATATAGGTGGTGCGCATCTTGGTGTGATTTGGAATGTGGATAACTGTCCCCCATCTGCAAAGTGAAACTCTGCTGTGCGGGGGATTCTTGATAATTCATCTTCCACTTCAGGGGAGCGGGTTGATCACAGCGATAGCTTTGCCTGTGCACAGGGTTGGCATTAGGCGAAATCATTGTAGTTCAATTTGAACAATTTCTCTGTAGGATATGAGCCCTTTGTGAAGCTCCTCCTCGATTATCTTATGGGGAAGGTTGGTAGGGAGCGAGTTGAAGGAAATGAACAAAGTTTTCACTTTGTTCCATCTGGTGCGCGCAGTGTGCACTATTCTTTTTCCCTCAGTAAGGGCAATTTTGATGCAGACTTTTGCTGTGGCATCTGCTGATTCAGCTGTTTTAAAACCAATATTGATCCAGCCATGGCCCATGTTGTTGGTGGTGACAAATACCGCGTGAGGGAAAATGGAGGGCTATGCATCGCATGTTTTCTACCACTTGGTTGGGGACTCATCCCCAAGGAAGAGTCAAAGCCCGTGTTCCACCTTTGAAAGGGATAGGTTATGTTGGATGTCCATGTATTGGTCTTGTTTTGTAGCAAATACCATAAACCTGGATGGTGTCTGAGTTTGTGGTTTCTTGGTGGCTTGGGTTCCCGGTGCCCTCCAGGGCGTTTCTTGCCCTTGGGTGCACCGTTTTGCGCACCTCTTGATGCGACGCTCGCCCAGGTTGTATTAGACTTATTGAAATCGCCCATATCTCCTGTTTGATTAACAGAATTGCAGTTCGAATCAAATCATAGTAACTATATTGATTGTTATGGGAAAAAACTTTCCCCAATAACCCTTCCTTAATAGGTGTGAATGTTGTATTTCCAAAAAATTCTATTGTCAAAGAGTACCCCAAAGTCAGTGAGGGATTACCAGCTTTGTTGAGAAACGATGTCCTCTAAATTTTCATAAAGAAAACAGTAAGTATTCCTCTTACACTGTTTGCACCTACTGTGACATTGTTATATTGAAAACCCAGGTTCACACTATCATAGATACAGGCGCTCCAGTCAACATAGTTTCCACTAAGTTGGTGGCGAAGTTGACATTAAAACCTGATGTGGACCACTGTAGGGTGTACAGAACTGCTGGAGCGGAAAACACGGTCTCTGAGGGAGTGTACAGTGCACTTACATTGCAGTTTGTGTTAATTGTTGTGGTAACCCCAGCGATAGTGTTACCAAACAGTAATTATGATCTGTTAAATTGGAACTGCTTTCTGCGACACTATGGGGCTGTCATTGATATGGCGGAAGATTTTCCAAATTTTGGGGCAGCGGATCCCAATTTACTTTACCTCCAGAGGAGTGCTGAAGAATCCAGTGCACATGGAACACTTCAACCTTTCCTACAGTGATGGGGTTAATCTGGTTCGTTACCATTGACTGAAGAGTAAGACCAGGGCCCTTCCCAAGCAGATATATGAATATCAAGGGCTTCCACTCAGAGCTGCTGGAGCTATATCCATTCCCTCTGGACATCAAGTTATATCAAACACTGAGGTAGAGGTGGAAGTGCCAGCTGTGTTTTATGGGGAGATCCTTGTCCTTATCAGCAATCACAGTTTGAGCCCCCGTGGCTCCAGGCATTATTCTTCAGGGTCATAGAGAGATCAAGGTGTTGTTAGCGAATCTGCAGAATGAACTGATAAAAATCTGCTGACACCAAATAGTGGCATTTTTACATCTAATATCAGCGTATCACGTCCTCCAGGCTCACGAGTTTGGTTTGCTGGATGAACTTGGATTACCCTTTGGACCACAATGCGGTGTAATGATGGTGGTACCGCGCAAAAATTCAATAGGACTATCAGAAGAACAAAAGAGCAGGCAATAGCTTTGCTAAAAAATATAAGGAAATTTTTGCTGTAAATGACCATGATTTAAGGTGCACGTAAGGAGTGGTCCATCAAGTGGACACTGGGGATCATCCCCCCATCAGATCTCAGCCAATCCGCCGGTCTAGGGCAGCAGAAGAGGTAGTAACCAAGGAGATTATTAAATTTCTCGAACAAGGGTTGCTCAAATCATCAAAGAGCCTGTGGGCTTCACGCGTTTTGATTGTCAAAAAGAAGGATGGCACCAACTTGGTAGTAAAAGACTACCAGAAGCTCAACAGCATTACCAAAAAGGACTCATACCCCTTGCCATGAATTGTCGATGCCTTAGATCAGTTGGGAGGAGCTCAATACTTCTCAGCAATATATTTAATTTCTGGTTATTGGCAAATTGAGTTGCCTGTGGCAAAACAGGAGAAATGCGCCATTATTATGTCCAAGGGGCTTTTACAACCAACCTGTATGCCTCAAGGGCTATGTAACGCCTCAGCTATGTTTTAGCAGGCCATGGACACCATTCTTGGCGACCTGAAGCTGTCATGTCTACTTATGTATCTTGATGGTATTATTGTCTTTTCATGTGCATTCTCCGAGCATCTTACCCATCTGGAGGAGGTCTTTCACTGACTTGCTGAATCCAACATCAAAATTAAGCCCCATAAATGCCATTTCTTTAGGGACCACCTGGAGTACCTTAGTTTTTAGTGGATGTGACTGGGCGAGGTCACAACCAGCCAAGGTGGAGGCTATTTAAAAGGACCCCGCCGAGCAGCAAACGTGATGTTCAGCTATTTTTGGGGATTGTTGGTTATTATTGACGCTTAACCCTAACTTCAGCTGTATTGGAGGTCCGTTGTTTGAGTTAATAAGGAAGGATACCCCATTTGAATGGACGGAATGCCGCCAACGCTCATTTGATTTACTTCAAATGGCGCTAATCAGTGCTCCAGTGTTGCGTTACCCTAATTTTGATAAAGGGTTCATTGTTCAGACGGATGAGTCCCTTTCCACCGTTGGGGCGGTCCTATCCCAAAAAGATGATGCAGGGGAGGAGCACCCAGTGGCATACAGTAATCAAAGCCTCAATTGCCATGAACGTAATTATACTGTGACCAATTGGGAGTGCTTATCAGTAATATATGTATATAAGCAATTTCAGGTGTACTTGCATGGAGTGAAGTTCACAGTTGTAACGCATCACGCTTCATTATGCTGGTTGCAGAACCTCAAGGAGCCTAATGAACGCCTAGCCCTATGGGCCCTCAAACTGCAGGCTTTTGATTTGAGATCCTTCACTGACCCAGAGAAAAACATCAGAATGCTTATTGCACATTGAGATTACCCATGATTGTATTTACAGCGGATCTGAGTGACATAATGTATGATAAGATGCTCAGCAGCAAGTACGCAATGAACCGCCTTTAGTCAAAGTATTGAATAGAAAAAGGGCCAATATGTTCCAGAAAACTGTTGAATTGTATACGCGAATAGGGGATAATGCTGTTAATATCCCCATGGCCTTCCGCCCAGTCTATTATTATATTAAGTGCACACCAAACCATTGTACATGGTGGATATGTAAGACCCTGGAACTTCTGTGATCATGGTACTATTAAGATAGCATGAACTTCGATGTGCTTGAAACTATTTCCTGCTGCCACCAGTGCCAAAAGAAAAACTGCTCCACCGTAAAACTTAGTACCAGTTAGTAAAAACACATTTTGCTTGTCATACGGTTTCCCTGGATGTCGTTGGCCCTCTACCAACAGGATCTAACTGGTCCAAGTAAATTCTGGTGGCTATCAACCACTTGACCACGTGGGTTGAAAAACGGGTGATACAGAATTTGGGGGCGGTCACGGTGACCAAGCTTGTTATGGAATGTATAGTCCAGCGGCTTGGCTGCCACCAGTTCATTCTCACCAATAACATAACCAACTTCACCTCACACGTCCTGCCAAAGTTAAATGAGCTTATGGGCATCCGCAGGGTTCTGATGACCCTCATACCACCCTGAGTCCAATGTGATGGTTGAACGCATTAGTGGGATCTTGAAGAACATACTACAGAAATTCTAACAGATCAAGCTTCCAATTGGAGCTCCCTCCTTACCACCGCCATGTTTGCCTATAATATTAGCTACCATTCCGCCACGGGGAAGAGCCCCTTTCAACTACTATACAGGTGACACTCAGCTCTTCTGGCATTGCTTTATTCATGTGTAAAAGATAACAGCGGAATGGAACCCCATCAATATTTGACTAACCTTGTGAACACATTTATCAAATTGCAAACCAAAGCATATTCCTTCAGCTTAGCCAAGAAGATCAAAAATCAGGCTGCCAATCAGGTACAGCATAGTGGGTTGGCTCAGTTCAAAGAGGGAAATATGAAATTCTTCCATAATCAACATGGGTTCAGACAGAAACACAAGTTGGTTACTATTTGGATTGGTTTGTTCGAAATTATAGATAAAACAGGGTCAATGCCTATAGTATTAAGGACCCCAAAAGATTCGATCTTTAACCAAGGCACACAAAGTTCCTCTGACCATATAAGCAATAGGATCCATATCGTCCAGTCTAGGGAGGGGTAATGTTGAGATTCTGATATTAATAGACGATAAGCCTGAAATAGATATGGCGGATTGGGAAGAATCCGCTGACCATGATATTAGTTATGTTTATCTGAGTGCCTCAAGTTGAGGTGCTATTGGGTTATAAAAGGTTGTTATTTCGCCTCCAAATAAGTCAATAAGGCGATGTTGCCATTTGATAAATATAGTTTAGATCGTCTCAAATTATGGCGATAGAGAGTTGAAAAATAACAAGCTGAAACCAAGGAGATCAGCAGAATAGAATAGCTTAATCTAAGAGAACAATATATTTAAAGATACTGATACTTGAGAAAGATGGGCAATTAAAAGAGGTATTAGTTAGTATTGAGTAGTAGAAAAAGGGTGGTACAGCAAAGAGTCGCTGAAGTAATAAAAGATAACTAAAGTGTCATTTGAAGTGGATAGCTCTATATTTTATCATATTATATTTTGAAGTGTGTTTCTTCAGCCACTAATCTTCATTTCATCTTTTTGATTGCTCAGTGGGCTTGAACATGTCAAATTCTCCCGGCGTATCTTAACAGATCCGCCAAAGTTATAAAAAATAGCTTTGCTACTATTTTTGGCGCCGTTGGCTTCACATTTCTTCATGGAATGGTGGGTCACAACAACCCTATGTTCACCTAGTACTTGCTCAACCGCTGGAGCCAATGTGGCGTAATCTTTCTTCCACCAAGTGGTAGGTGAAGTCAGAATATTAATATTGAGGATCTTGGTAGAAGAGGTAGATGTAGAAAATCAATGTTCTACTCAGCCAAGTTTTTTTCCAAGCCTGCCTTTTTCACAGGGGTCACCAAATAGACCCTAAACTTAGAACTTGAATTAGGGCAATGATTGGGTGTAATGTCCCATAGATTTTGCACAAATAACAAATGACCTGATGAATGTCACGCTTATCAAAGCAAAAGCTACACGCCTAAGTTAATTCCCTAGTGGGAGACAT
Source organism: Massospora cicadina (assembly GCA_022478985.1). NCBI lineage: Eukaryota > Fungi > Entomophthoromycota > Entomophthoromycetes > Entomophthorales > Entomophthoraceae > Massospora > Massospora cicadina. Next base: position 73,026 of record JAKSZP010012000.1, read on the forward strand.
ACCCCAGTCTGATTGATTGCACATCACCCGTGGACTTGGCTTTGGTGCTTCAAAAGTAATCATGCAACAAAGGAGGTAATTTACCGTATGGTTGATGTCATTTTTCACATTCAGTACTGGTATCAGTTTGTGATACAACTCAGTGTGAGGCTTGCAGGCGTTATGAAGAGCAATTTGAGCATCAAAATTACTTATAAGTATAGCTTCAGATAACTTATGTGCATCAAAATAAACCTGGTCTATTATAATATATTCATCTTTCTAAAATGAAAATAAGGAATTTCACCTTGAGTGATTATCCATTCAGCTCCGCTGAACTCATTGATAAGAAGGTCCTTGGTGTTTGTCAAAATTCCAATATGACTGGATGATAATCGTGGGACAGCTAGGCCGGATTAGAAAGAATCCGCTGAACATGATAACAGTATGATTATTTGAGTGCCTCAAGATGAGGCAATATTGGGATATAACGGGTTATTATTGGATTGCTTCTATATAAGGCAATAAGGTGATAAGGCGATGTCAACATATAACAAATACAAAGTAGATTGCCTACAATTAGGGCGATAGAGAGCTAAAGAATAACAAGCCAAAATCTAGGAGAATCGGCGGAATAGAATAGTCCAAGATATGAGAGTGTTATCATCTGAAGCTGCAGTATATAAGTGAAATGGGCAATTGAGAGAAATAAGTTGTTAATAGTAGAAAGAGAGCAAAACAGCGAAAGGTCGCTGTATTTATTAAAGTAAATAAAAGAGTTAATCAGGATAATTGCTCGTTTTAGTATATTTTCAAGTATATCTGATGGACTGACAATCCCCACATTGTCTGTCTGTTGCTCAGTGGGTTCAACCTGTACAGACAATATGGCAGATCCTAACAATACCATCCTATTATATAACTGTGGTGCTCACTACAAGAGGCCCATTGATCAACCACAAGTACTACAAAACTCCAGTCGCCTGCCATGTCTTACACAGCCCGTATTACTGGGGAATCTTCACAAAACACTGCACCAGTTAGGTATGAGAAACTCATAATTATCTTAGACGCAGTGCTAAAAAAACAGGAAGAGCTCCTCCAAGAACGAAATGCTGTCATGCACCAGCTTGATAGCACGTTTAGCCAAATGCAAATTTTGGGACAACAAAACAAGGAACTCGCCAACCAGTTGGATGATACTACTGAACAACTGCGGTACGCAGAGCAAAAATTGACCAGCGCCTCTCAGTCTTCTCACTGGGATGAGGATGACCATCAAGAGGGAGTATCATACGTGGAAGTATATTACGCTGGTCAGAGTTACTAAAATCAGGATGGTAGTACAGGATATGACTATGAGTCATAGTGCCAATTCCCTTAAGAAATGGCGGTGCCACCCATGGCAGAAGGTCCTGCTACCCCTGAAGCGGCGGACATCTAAACTTCCACTGGTCCAGCTTCTCATTGGGAAACTGCTTTCAGATCTCGACACATCCCTCAATATGGGCCAAAAAAACAGTGAATGGGATGAGGAGGTTAATATTGAGAAATTACCTCTGTTTGATTGAAATTGGAACATTTATGGTTTCTTCAAACGGTTTGAGTTTGCAGCAGAAGGTGAATCTTATAGACAGAAGGCTAAATCATTGATATCTGCATTGGACTTCAGAAGTGCTAATAATGTCTACTGTTACCTCCCAAGTAGCTCTGTCACCTATAAGGATGTGAAGTATACTGTACTTCGCCTGTTTGGGGGAACCTCAAAGATGTCACAGCAGAAAGCAGATTTCTTAAGATTGGATTCTGCTGAAACGAGACTCACCTGGATTTCGCTGATTGGTTCACAACGGAAGCCCACATGCTGATTGAAGCTAGGTACTTAGCAGAAGCCAACGTGTGCAATGCCATGACCTACATGGGTAAGCCATATTGAGAGCTTCATAATGTCATTTCACCGCTTCTAGATGCTGACATACCTTCGCTCAAGATTGTACAGTTTCTGCGTTGCATATCCCCCAACTTCCCGCTGCCAAATATGAAATGGAAGACTAGTGCCTCTACTGCATCTTCTTATTAAGAGAATACTCTCATCTGACTCCAGCTCCATTGAGTAATCCTTGGCCTTTCTATAACTCTGCACTTCGTCCTCAGCTAAATTATACTCAACAGTTTTATTAGCGTCAATGGACTGGTCAAAAAATTGTCAGCAACCCAGCTACCAATTAGGACCTAGCTATGCCAAATGTTAACAATCATCTTACTGACTTGATCCTGTTTATGCCGAATGACCCCAAACTTTCAGATCTGGACCCTCTTATGACAATCAAGGACGTGGCTCTTATGGGTTAACTGCTATGAATGCGGCCGCCCTGGTCATTTAGCAAAATTCCCTTATAACCGCCGTGTGAACTAAATATACCAAGATCAATTATATCAGGGAAAAGATGGACAGAGTAGAGACAGGACCCTCTACCTCCTCGATGCCAACCCAAAACATCCCTGAATAAATAGTAGTATACCCTGTGGAAGTACCTTAGTATGATGATGGACTTTTATATCAGCAGCCAGTTGGAGGAGTAAATGTAGTGACATGAACTCAAGCCAAGGTGGCGGTTAAAGAAGAGTCCCCAGACCAATCAAAGCCATATGCCTGTCAAATGCTTGATCAAGCTTCCTCAAACAAGCTTGATTCTGCCGCGGATGTGCTACTCTGAAAGGAGTAAACGTCGCCCTCCCATATAAGCCATAGTCAAAGAATACCCCCAATTTGGTGAGGGGATAATGAGTTTTCTTGAAAAAAGAGATCCCATAAATTTCCATGTATTAAACAGTCAATATTCTTCTTATTCTGAGTGTACGTACTGTGATATTTTTGTAGCGAAAAATAGGGTTTGCACTATAATAGATACTGGTGCTCCAATCAACCTAGTTTCCACTAAATTGATGGAGAAGTTAACGTTAAAACCTAATGTGGACTCTCAAATAGTGTACGGAACTTCTGGAGCAGAAAGCACCATCTCTGAGGGAGCTTACATTGCGCTACTCTGCGCTTTGGGGTCCGTTATCAATGTAGCTCTGGCAATTGTGCTGCCAAACAAAAACTACAACTTTCTAATCAGAACCACTTTCCTGTAACATCTCGGGATGTTAATAATATGATGGAGGAGGCCCTCGCCATTCTGGATCAGCAGAACACAATTTACTTCACACTAGTGGAGTACTGAAGGATCTGGTGCATATGAGCCATATCAACCTTGCCTATAGTGAAAGGGTGATGCTGTTTGCTATCACTCACTAAAAAGCAATACTCGGCCCCTTCCCCAGAAGATATATGAATATCAAGGGATACCTCTTTGAGCTGCAGGGCCTATATCTATTCCTTCTGGACATCAAGTCTTAGAGAACGCTGAGTAAGAGGAGGAAGTGCCTAGTGGCTATATGGGAAAGTCATTGGGCTATATCATCAAATACAGTTTGAGCCGCATGTGGCTCCAGGGATTATACTTCTGGGACATGGAGAGATTAAGGTTTTGTTAGCAAACCTCCCAAGCAAATTAATGCAAATCTTCCAACACCAAATTGTAGCGTGTTTACATTTGATTTCAATAGAAGAGGTCCTTCAGGTTCATGATTTTGGGTCGTTGGATGAATTTGGTTTACCAGTTGAGGCTCCAGCCAACGTACTAACAGTGGTACCATGGAGTAATTTGAAAGGACTATCAGAAGAGCAAAAAGACCAAGCAATAGCTTTAATTCAGAAATATAAGGGTATTTTTGCTCTTAACAGTTATGACTTAGGGTGTGCTCAGGTGGTGGTCCATCAAGTGGAACAGGAGATCATCCCCATATAAGGTCTCAACTGATCCATTGATTGAGGGCAGCGGAAGACATTGCCACTAAAAAAATTGACAAGTTGCTGAAGCAAGGGACGCTCAAACCATCCAAAAGTCCATGGCCTTCGCCCATTCTGATTGTAAAAAAGAAGGATGGCACCAACCGCATAATAATAGACTATCATAAGATCAACAGTATTACAAAAAAGGACTCATACTTCTTGCCAAGGATCAACGTTGCTTTGGATTGATTAGGTAAAGCCCATTATTTTTTAGCAATGGAGTTGATATCTGGTTTCTGGAAATTTAAGCTACCCGTGGCAGAACAGAAAAAATACAATGTATTACATCCAAAGGCCTTTTTCAACTGACTCAGATGCCTCAAGGGCTGTGTAATGCCCCAGCTACGTTTCTGCGAGCCATGGACACTATTCTTGGTGACCTGAAACTGTCATGCACCCTTGTATACCTCAACAATATTAACGTTTTCTCCCAAACCTTTTTGGAGCATATCGATCATTTAAGAGCAGTATTCTGCCAGCTGTCTGAGGCAAACATTAGAATTAAGCCTCAGATTTAAAATTTCTTCTAAAATCAGTTGGAATACTTGGGGCTTGTGGTATACTCTAAAGGGCTGAAACCGCAGCTAGCTAAGGTGGAGGCCATCAGCAAAATGAATACACCTAATAGTGTACGTGACATACAGGTATTTTTGGGAATGGTTGGTTACTACCAGTGCTTTATCCCTAATTTTAGTTGTATTGGGGGCCCACTATTCGAGTTGTTAAAAAAGGACGCTGTGTTTGATTGGACGGAACGTCATCATTACATTTTTGATACACTTTGTATTGCGCTGACCAGCGCACCAGTGTTACACTATCCAAACTTTGATCAGAATTTTATCGTTCAGATGGATGCATCCCTTTCCACCATTAGAGGAGTACTTTTGCAGAAAGATAATGAGGGAGATGAACATCCAGTAGTGTACTGTAGTCAAAGTCTGAACTGCCATGAGTGTAATTATATTTTGACCAAGTGGGAGTGCTTGGCAGTGATTTATGCATATAAGCAATTCTGAGTCTATTTGCATAGGGTAAAGTTTAAAGTTGTAACAGATCACACGTCATTAAGCTGGTTGCAGAACCTCAAAGATCATGAAGGCCATTTGGCTCGATGGGCTATTAAGCTGCAGGCTCATGACTTTGAGATCCTTCATCGCCCAGGAGTAAAGCATCAGAATGCTGACTGTTTATCTCGATTGCCAACTATAACTGTGACAGCAGACCACAGCGATGTGATGTATGCTAAAATGCTCAGTGAAAAATATGACTACAAACCACCTCAAGTGATCAAATCATTAAATGAGATGCGAACAGATACATTCCAATAGAATTGGGAACTGTACAAGCGGATCAGAGATTCTAAATTGAATTTTCCATGACCCTCAGCATGGCCAGGAATTATATGAGCACCAACAAGGCAGTTAGACATGTTGGGTTGCGCAAGACAATGGTGTTGTTGTGACCTCAGTACCATTGGGAAATCATGAGCTTCGATGTGCTCAAAATTATTTCAAGTTTCCATCAGTGCCAAGTGGAGAAGCCATTTTGCTGTAAGGCTTCATACCGGGTAGTGAAACCACATTTCGCTTGGCATACGGTTTCCCTTGATGTTGTTGGTTCCTTGCCAACAGGAGCTAACTGGTGTAAGATCATTCTTGTGGCTTTCAATCACTGACATGCTCAGTTAAAGCGAGGGTGATACGAGATTTAAGGGAGTTACAATGGCCAAGTTTGTGATGGAATGCATTATTCAGCAACAAGGAACCCTCAGTTTATTCTCGCTGATAATGGAACCAACTTCACATTCACATCTTCCCCAAAATAAACGAGATTATGGGAATCCGCAGGGTTCTGATGACCCCATACCACCCCAAATCTAATGGAATGGGTAAACGGGTGAATGGGACTCTGGTGAACATCATACAAAAATTAGTAATGGATCGAACTTCCAATTGGAACTCCCTCCTTTCCACTGCCATTTTCGCATATAACATTAGTTACCATTCCTCTACGGAGAAGAGCCCCTCCAATTACTATATGGCTGACACCTGGCTCTTCTGTGTGTTACTTTATTTGTGTAAAGACACTGGTGAAATGGAACCCCACTGCTATTTGACTAAATTTGTGAACACTCTGATCAAACTGCAAACTGAAGCATATTCCTTCAGCTTAGCAAGAAGATCAGGAATCAAGCCACCAATCAGGTATGTCATAGCAGGCTGGAACAGTTCAAAGAAGGCGATATGGTTCTCTTCCATGATCAACATGGATTTGGGCGGTAACAAAAGCTGGCCAGTATTTGGATTGGCCCGCCTAAAGTTATAGAGAAAACTGGCGTCAACGTGTATACCATCAAGGACTCCGAAAGTGGTCAGATCATCAACCAAGTGCATGCAAAGTTCTTCTGACCATACAAACAATAGGAGCCTTATCATCCAATCCAGGAGGGGGTAATGTCTCAATTCCAATATTACTGGACAATAATCGTGGCACAGCTAGGGCAGATTGGGAAGGATCCACTGTGTATGATAACTATATGATTATTTGAGTGGCTCAAGATGAGGCGATATTGTGATATAATGGGCTATTATTGAATTGTCTCTAAATAAGGCAATAAAGGTGATAAGGCGATGTCAACATATAACAAATACAAAGTAAATCGCCTAAAATTAGGGAGATAGGGAATTAGAGAATAACAAGCTGTTCAAGGAGTATTGGCAGAATTGAATAGCCCAAGCTATGAGAGCAGTATCATTAAAGCCGCTTTATATAAGCGATTGGGCAATTGAGAGAAGGAAGGTTGTTAATAGTAGAGAAAGAGTGGGACAGCGAAAGGTCACTGTATTTATTAAAATAAATATAAAAGTCAATTGGGGCAATTGCTCCTATTTTTAATACTTTCGAGTGTCCAAAGGACTGATGATCCCCACATTGTCTGTCTGTTGCTCAGTGGGTTTGATCTATACAAACTATAAGGCGGTTTAACAATAACGTCCAATTCTATAACAGTTCTAAAGTAGGAAATGCAGCTTCTTTAGGTTAAGCATAACTAACTACTAACTCTCAGAGCCCAAAAAGTTCATCACTGCTGCCAAATTATTGGTCTCAGGCGTCCAGTCATGCTATTATCAAAAAGATTAAGGAAATTTTGTAGTAAAGCATCTTGTTAAACTTGGATTAATTCATAGGGTAGACCATAAATTGATTTTCATGGCTGCAGGGCTGAAGGACCTGTGGTGACCCTATACCACTGTGAGCCTCCATATTATCAGTTTGGATTGTGGCTTCAATAATCAGACTGGAGGGAAAACAGCAGGCTGATTACATATAACCCACGCACCATCACCCACACTATCATGTTCTGTCAGATAAGATTTTTTGTGCAGCTTGACCTGAACGACGCTGGCAACACTTATGACAAATCTCCAATGTAAAGCGGTTCATTATCTCTTAAAATGGTGGCATTACACCTGAAATGTATTTTCAATATTGACAGTAGTTAGATTAGCGGGCTGGACTTCCGTTATTAAGGCCATGTTTTCATTCTCTAAGGAACTTTATTGTATGTTCCAAGTTTTTATATGACAACCATGCCTAATATAATATTGGACATCAGACTAACGTGTCGCTTTAAATCCGCTTATAATCAACCAATATTGTCAGGATTTTTGGCAAGGCCTCAAGAACAGGCGCTTTAATATCCATAAGTCGTGCTACCTCTTCTGAAAGGTAACCTTAACAAAGTGACCATACTCCATACTGGTGAATAATAAACAGAACAGCAGGTTGTGCCCCCTGTAGTGAGCATAAAATGTTGGATTGGTGCTAGAGTTTCATGTTTCAAATGCACAGGTAGATACACCAACAACACAAAGTACTAATTGAAGTTAGTAACTTTGAAATAAACTAAAACAAAGGAAACGGGTTTTTTAGCAACGCAGTTTTTATTCAAGTAAACAAGAGAGCACCCTTTCACTATTGAATACTGCCAAAGGCTCATGGGCTTGCTTAAGCAATTGTCCAGATAGTCTGGTCCATCTTCTTCCAGTAAAAGATCCCTCTTTGCCAAACCTCAGATTTGCTTTCTCCATCAGCGTTCTCTTGGTGCTTTTCATAGTTACTAAGCAGTACTCCAAAGTTGGCAGACTAAATATTGCGCCTTCTAATTTGAGTTGGGAGCCAAATCATTAGGGCTCAAGGCAAATTTTTATATAAAAGGTGTAATTTACCGAACATATGAATTACTAGTGAATCAACCATAATAATATAGTATCCTAACACAGATGGTTTTATGCTGTCATGTAACAACTTATAATAGTTACATGAAGCTAATATAGGAGGAGATACACTAGTTGAGGCCATGGCATCAGCAGAAGATGAAGTTAGGAAGTGTGAAATGTGTTGGGGTGAAAAATAGGGATTTAAAAAGTGTATATAATAAATTAGGCCACTAAAACTAAAAGCTAGATCCTCGTGGCATACTAGGTACTATACTAATCAGGTCTGCTATCTAATTATTAGTTAGAGTATGAAGTTGAATTTAAACCTTATTTGAGGTGGGCCAAATTGTAGACAATACCGCACTAATTAAGGGAATTTAATTAATGGAAAAGGAGGATAAAACCCAGAAAACCTCCATGCACAGAGTATGATAGGCCATGAACTCCATGGACCGCCTTGCTATTTGCCATCTTGGTTCATGGCATTGTGCGCAATGCCAACACAGTCATAATTGTCCCCTACGCTAAGTTCATCTACCAGGTCAAACTTGAGAGGCAGTGGTCATTGAGTCCATACTCTACCACTAGGGTACCTTCCTCTAAAGTATGAAATTAATTTATTATAAAAATAATGTGGCCAGATGGTTGGACAAACCAATCAAAACAAACAGATATACTAAGAAGCAGTTTTATAAAAATGACAAGGTTAGAGTTGAAATTTTTTATCAAACCCAACTGTCATACTACCTAATGATGATGAAGCCCTAATCTCTGGAGAAGATGATGAAGAGCCGGATTTACAAAAAGGTGAAGATGGGATTTTACTCCGTTGGCTAACTTGTTAGTGGCCAAGGGAGGTTAAACATAAAGTCTTCAATGTACAATATACCACCATGGCTCTGGAACAGCTGGATCAGCCTTTGGTCAAATAAATTTATCAAAAAGCTTCTGGATGGTACCGCTAACTATATCAGACTTAAGATAGCATTAGTTGGGGAATGACAATATTGCTGATTAAAGATTGTCCCATACCCTAAAATCGCCAGTCATATGGGTGGTATTCATATTGAGAGATATAATCTATATTGCATCTTTCTCCCCCGGTAAAGGGAAGATTCATTTCTTAAATTATTGTATAATCTATAACTTGCATTTTTGATGATAACAACTTGCGGCCCCTGATATATAGCTCAATATTGACTTCATTGTTATATTGGAGCCATATATGATTGTTTTAGTTGCCCAGAAAAAATTTGTTTGGAGATTCTAGCTTCCTTCAGGGTTGATCTGAGTAATAAAATGATTCCTGAAGGGCAATTGCATAGCACTTTTGCATTTAGTAAGGACTGTTTATTGGAAAGTATCCTGATTCACGACCAATAATGCTAATATCATGAATATGTGAATAAACTAAAAAATAAATGTTAAATTAAAATATATAGGAAAGTATTTGAGACTAACCATATTGGATCAAAAGACTTCAGTGTTTATAGATTATGTGGGTGCCTTGTGGAGTTGATAGCGTCTAGGCCCTTTTTTATCAGGATCTTCACTTCTCATCTAGTATCTGGTTAAACAGTACTCATTTTTCTCTGTTGATATCAGGATTGTCATTGTAAGTCCAATGGGGACATCCCCTGTTTGTAGATTGGGCCCTCTTCCCATTTCTAAGTAAAAAGGCTCTGAAAAGGGTGGATGTACCCCTTGTCACCCTGGGTGACCTCACCTATGTGGTGGACAAGCACTGGGTAACAGCTCTCCCTCTTTGGTTCCCTCCCTGGTGCCCACATTCACCTCTCCCAAACTTGTACATCTGATCAGGGAAATTTGCGCCAAAATTGCCAAAATGAAGTTGATCAGTCCAATATGAGTGGAAATGAGCCCAATGATTGAAATCCACATAGTCAAAAAGGAATGAAGACTGATTCTTCAGCTGGAATCACTAACAGTTGCAATTCAGCCAATGCCACAATCATCAAAATTAAACCCCTCCCAAAAACATCATGGATGATCCCTGATGTGCAGGTAGCAGCATCGGGCACCATTGATGATAGTTTGAAGCTCCCTACCAGCAAATTGGGCATTGCGGCTAACACAACGCTTTTTGACTGAATGAATGGCCCAGCGACTGGGCATGGGCAGGTTGGGCATCCTGAACCCATTCCCAACCAATTGGGACCACCCCTACATGGGGTGGCCTTAGGGGATTCCTGTTGCTCATCGGGCCAGATGCCATCATGCCAACTGCTGGAAATGCAGTCAAGCCTTGGTTTGGGCGTTTGAGGTCAAACTGACAGCAACTCAGCCTGATGCCAAATCCTTCAATGTCAGTTCCTAGTGATCTTATCTGCCCTCAATCCCAAATAATTCACTGGTTAGGACAAACTTGAGGGACCCAATCCCAGCTTGTTTCCTCATCAATCAATCACTATTTAATCAGTTGCATCACACTGAGCTAATTTTTGGCCGATTTTCCTTCCCTAATTTTCCATTAAAAAATTTTTTCTCATAATATAAGTTTATTATGTTGAAAAATAAACTGCTCTATCCACTGAAACTCACTTACCCCTCAGGGTTATTGGCTGTATATGTCTGGTATCTTATTATGTGCCTGTATGAGATTCTGGCTCACCAGCAGTTATTGCAATTCTCCTTTCCAGTTTCATATCTGTCTTACCAGCAGCAGCGCCTTTGGCATTCTTTTTTGCCATTCAAGTGCTCTGGCACTTAGGGTGGCAGGCCAGTCTAATTCTACCTTGCTGTTTGCCTGACACTCATACCCTAAAGCTCTTGTGCTTCATTATTGTAACTCTGGTATTCATGATACAGTTTTCACTCAGGTTGTCATTCAGTAGCCCAGTTTAAATGTGTCTTGTGACAATCCCTAAATCCCTGCTATTTGTTCTTGCCCATTTTGGTTATCAATTTGCTAAGAAAAATCCAATCATGTCTAAGAATCTATTCCAGAGGAGGGTATATGAAAGGCTTATTGCTTTGATCTTTAATAGGTTTGGATCATACGCCATTATAAACTCAAAAAAGCTTATTTTTTATCTAAAAGAATTATATGATTAAGTTCATTGGTCAAGCATTGGTGTTTAATGATTGACTGGATCTGAATCATCTAGTATATTAAGTATAGAAGATAGTAATATTGACATACATCTAATTTATTATAAAAGTAAACGAGGTGGGTTGACCTTGGGACAAATATAGCACACCGAATTTTTTAGCCTGTGATGGTTTCAAAATCATGTCATTCAAAACCTGACCCAGAATGGAGCATAAACAACCCTGCTATGCTACCACTCCTCCGTCTAATTTATTGCACCTATGTTAATATCAATGATATATATTTTAAAAATTATAAAGACAAGTGAAACTTAGGATTTTGGCCTAGAAATTAGACTTTATTATATTGACTTAATGACCCATATTGATGAATTTTTTGGTTAAGTCAAAATTAGTTTTAAAGTCAATTAGGTTACAACTAAATTAATACATAATTAGCGTTATGAATTGCCTTAGTATGTGTTACTATTGCTCAGAGTAGAGATGGTCTAGCCTTTTAAATATGCATCCATGGAGATGTTGTCTTGAAATAATTTTGTCTGGAAGACAATGACCACAAAGAAGAGCAGGGTTACTATCAGGAATCCTCTCATGTGGTAAACCCTTTGAAACCCTGACTGCAAGCTTCTGGTTAAGCAGCGGTGCAAGAACAGGAGTCATAGGTGAATATGTAACTAGCATCAGAAGTAATCTTATATGAATTACTGAAATCTTATACAATAAACACAATCTAATTGGGTAGTTAAAATATACTATCTTTTTAAATTTAATCCTTTTCATTGCATTAACTCAAGAAATCACTTGTTGATCAGGAAGGCTAGGGTAAGAAGCCATTTTACAAGTAATTGGCAGTAGAATGCAGCTTTAAGCCTTATACGAGGATTTTTTATCTCAAGAAATATTACCATCTGGTCTATTATATATACAATAGGCGTTTATAACTCCATCTTAAACCCAGATGAAAAATTATCCATCTGAAGTTGTAAAACCTTCAACAATAGGTATATCTCTAGAGTTATAACTTAAAATCCAAAAATTGTTGATGGAAAAAACTCTTAACATATTATCTACAATTTTGATTAGGAGATTGAATTGTAAAAGAATTTATATAACCTCAAAGAGGACTTAAACTGAGGGACTCTAATAACAAACCTTGATAAGTTCATTTTTTAACTATTCTCTATGCAGATTGAGATAGAGCTGACATAAAAGCTATTAAGCACCTCTGCATTTTATGGCCATTTTAGATGATTGCATGGTTAGAGTTTAAACCTTTTATTTTAAAAGGTGCTGTAGAGTGCAATAAAGTAGTATGAAACGTGAGCAATGTCCAGAGGCTTTCTTTTGCTTCAATCGACTAAATCAAAACTGAATTTTAAGTTTTAAAAATACAAAAAACTAGCCGCTTTAATTGATCAATCTAAATCAAAATGTTGACGCCATTAACGCCTGCTGCCCTGGCTTGAGGTGGTGGTGCGCCGCCTTCTGGCGTCCTTTGGCCACCGCTGAAGCATTTCTGGGCTGGTTCTTTTAGCCCTCCCAATACCATTGGGCGTTACATCCCACCTTGGGACTTAGCCCACCATCTTGCAAGCTCACAGGTGATGCTCCAAAGCCCTTTGGGGATCTCTCAGAGCAACCTGCATTTTTGGCCCCAAGGTCAAATATGGAAATCTTTTCCCATATGTGAGCGCAGCCATCATTGAGATGGCTATGTAGTTTTTAAATCCCACCGGCTATATCAATTTTTGCCCTTTCAAGGGTTATTTTGACCTCAGATTTCGATCTGAGATTGATGTGGCAGCAGTATCTAAGCTGCTGATTATTTTTTTAAATATCCCTATTCCCACTGTTCACATACAGCTCACAGATGAGGCCATTTTGTTGATCCAGTTTGCCAGGTTGCCATCATTTCTCTCCTAGGGATGCCTTCACCATGAACTGATGGAGGGTTTGGCCATCTACAGCGCAGACCCCATCTTACAGTTTGTGGTACCCAATGGGGCAGGTTGGTTGGAAGGGCCTTGCACCTTTGCAATGATCCACACTTTCCATTGCAACTCCCACCTCATGATTCCCCCCCACACTGTGATAAGAACTGCACCTGATCACCCTTTTTGGGTGCATGCCAAAAACGTCCGCAACATGTCTGTTGTGCTTCAAATTAGATCATTTGAAGCACAAATGCCTCACAGCTTCTACCTCCGCTGCTTCTGCCACTCCTCCTTCTAGATTTGGCCAGCTGCTTCCTCACCCAAATTTTTTAGTGGTGTGCAATTCTCTTTCCCCAACCTTAGATAATTTGGCGCTGCTTCCAAAGCAGCAGCCACTCAAAATTTAAATTTTAAAAAAATCATCAGAATTATATTATCTTGAACCAATGGATAAGACAATTTCAGCTGAGCTGCTGTGGTCAACTGTTCATAGCCAATCAGTTCTACTATTGCACTGACTCCAGTGGCTGGCCCAGCATTAGCTGAGCTAAATTCATTTGAGTGCCTCAAATGGATTGATGATAGCAACCATCCATATAATGTTAAGCTGGATTTTGCTTTGGAGGAATTTTTGTAAATCATCCCAATTCGTGTCCCCACCATTTATGATCTAAAAACGGTTTTCTTAATTGTAAAAATATAAAAAATAGCAGTAGAAACAGCAGCTGCTCCAGCCAACCCTCTCCCCCGCCAACCTCTCCATGTGGCGATGGAACATTTTGTTGAGGGTATTCCCATCCCAAATTTCCCCCAGAATTTTGATGAGGATACAAAATACGAAATTGGGGAGCTCAATTTGGAGCAAGCCGTGCTTGCATAAATGTGGCAAAAACTTCTCTGTTTGACCCAATTATCCTCAACCCCATCAGTAATCAAGCCTTTCACTTGTGTGACTAATCTCATCACTTTTGCTGATCATCAACTTTCTTAATATGTTGAGGCAATGGACACTGATGGCCTCATTAATGAAGAAAACCCACAATTATGCCCCCTTATGCCACATGTCGCTGATGCCCCAACCCCTATGTTGTCCTCCATGGTCTTCCAGCTAAAGAGGTTGCCAGACAAAAATTCTCCCAAAGCTTCCTCACCTTCTGATATGCCTTCCTAAGCTGATAACTTAGGGCTATATTATGAATTTTTTATTTTCAATATTCCCTTTGTTTGGCTCATTTGAAAATAAAGATATGTGGCAGCTCCCCCTTTTGGGTTGGGCACCATTAGTGCTAAAAAGCATGAGCAATGTCCATATAAATTAGGTAAAACATAGACAATTTACTAGGAAATTATTAAAATATGAAGAGCAAGGCATTAAGATTAAACAAACAATTATTCAAGGAAAAATTATTGGTGTAAACCAGATGTGTTAATATTTCACGTGTTTTTAACCTAAACTATATTTAGGACCAACATGCTATCTGATGTTTATCTGCATTCAGGAGGATATAAAAACCTATAAAGTAGAAAAAAATTGTCCTGGAGATAAAGGAAGAGTAGTAACACACTACTTAATCAAAGTAGATATAATACATATTGTAATTATAAAAAATGATATATATGGCGCATAACACTCATTTTTAACTTCTTTGCAACTAAAGCATTGTTGAAAAATTTCTATAGAGATGCAAACAATGGTCTTTATGTTAGAATTAAAGCTTAATAAAAAAGCTTGGATATTTGGGAATTTTAGTTTTAATGTACTTGCAGTAAGAAGGCTATGTAAGTGATTAGTTTGAATCATAGCAATCTAGAAATCTGAGATCAGCAGCGTCTTATTGCAATTATATAACTTTGTTAGAGAATAAAGTTGCCTATTCCTAACAAAACTAGTAATGTTTACAGTCTAACTATCATCTAACTCAAATCAAGGTTCCCATACATAATGGTTACCCTCATTTTAACACAATAATATAGAAATTAGAGTCTATTAATGGCTACTTTATATATAAAGCTTAATCAAATAAAATCAAGTTCATCATAAATGGTAGTTAACAAATAAATGGTTAAAAAGATATTTTCATCAGGAAGTAATATTACCTTGGGTTGATTTACAGGACTCAGAATGCATTGTTATTATACTTGTAAGAAAAAGGAGCTATTAGGAAAGCTCAGCTTTCTTTGCTACATCCAAAACCCCTTGCACATCTATGAAGATGCTTAAACAAAGCACATTGAACAGGAGAACAATTTGTCATTATATAGGGTTTTAATTTAAATAAAATTGATACATCAGAAAAAAATAGACAAAGTAAAACGTTTTAAGCAACATAGAAAAATGTTTCTAGGTACTTCTAGCTATACTAAATATAGACAAATATTTTTTTAAAGATTTATTTAATATAAAGTCTCAAATATAAATCATAGGGAAATTAATTGTAATATTATCAATTAAAGTTTGAACTGAGCATGCATAATTACTTGGTTCTTTAGTCTTAATACACTAAGGTTGAGTATATTGGTTGCTAGGTCATAATGACTACATATAAAATATCAATCATTATGATGAAATAAAATCTAAAAGGTAATTTATTATTCTTTTTGGATTGCCTAATAGTTCTATTAAAGATTTTTCTAATTAGAAAATTGATATTTAAAAAGCATTGACACGGCAAGATCTTCTCTTTTCAAGCCCGACTATCCTCAAACTCGCCAACACATTAAGTCTTTCACTTGTATGCCTAAATTTATTGCTTTTGCTGACATCATCTTGTTCAGTATGTTGAGGCGATGTATACTGCTGGCTTCATTAATGAAGTAAACCCGCACCTATGCCTTTATTTGCCTCATGCTCCTGATGCTCTTACCCCATTTTGTCCACCATGGTCCACCATTTGAAGTGGCCGCTAGACAAAAATTACCCCAATGTTTCTTCCCCATCTGATATGTCTCCTAGGCTAATATCCAAGGCGTCATGTTTAAAAATTCATGTTAAGGATGATCCCTATGTTTGGCTTACTTCAAAGTAAAGATGCATGGACATCCCCCTTTTTTGTGTTGAGCCCCATTTTAACTAAAAAATAATAAAAAAGTAAAAAGACTGGGTAACCCAGTTAAACACTATAATAGACTTATTATTGATAAACGCAAAGTAAATAGACCTAATGTAATATTTTTAACTAGCCAACTTTTTAGTTTAGTACTTTGTTGACTTTAAGGTCTACTTTGTATGACTGGTTCTTCTTCTGCGGTATGGTAGAGTTTCAAACATCTATTGTATGAATAAAATAGACTAGACAGTGACTATAGTGAATATATAACTCCTTGGTAAAAGCACTTGAAAGTCATATTCTCATGTCATTACTTGGACAACGGCAAGCTGCCCTAATCTTACTGATCCCAAGTAAATTCTAAACATAATACAACTTAAAGTATTAAACACAAAAAGCTTATAAGTTAAACTATAAACTAGTGGTAATAGTTGATTGTGTTTTATTAATATCAACTTGGAGATAATTTGTAGGGTTAGATGTTCACCACATTTTACCCATGACGTCTCATTTTCAATGGTACTTGGCCAGAGGAACAGGTAAAATGTTAGTTTGAGGGTCTACAAATACTTTGACTCAGGGCATCTCGCATGGCCTCAGGGTCAGTGTAAATAATGTCATTATTCTCAAGATGGAGTTTCAGACGCTTCTGAAAATAGCTGAAGCAATTCTCTTTCACAAGTAATTGGCAGTACATACCAAGGCAATTCATACCACTAATTAGTAATTAATTTAATCAAAAACTTGATCTGACATTAAAACCTAAATTTTGACATAGACCAACAAAGCCCACATTCCCAAGTCATTGAATCAAAACTTGATGTTAAATCCGACCTAACCAACAAAGCCCTCAAGTCCATGTCATCATAGTCAAATATTATTAAGTTAAATCTCTGGGCCGCATATCCCAAGCTTCACATAAGCTTAGTATATTCCTGATCCATAATCACTGATATCTGATATGATCCATAATAAATTAAGCATGTTAACATTATTATGTCCCTATCAAATATCTGACAATAAGGTCCAGTCAATTACTCAACATACTTGTGTAATCTTTAATGCATGTTTATTAAGTCAGCGTTGACAAAACAGAATAAAACTGTAAAAATCCAACAATTGACATTTACAAAAAATAAAAACAGTCACCTTTTTGTACTAAAATAAAGTAAGTCTATTCTTTCACCATATAAGAAGTTACAAATGTAACTAACAGCTAGAAGATATTTCACAACCATGTATAAGCTAAAGCTCACTTAGAAGTGGAAGCACAATGCAATCCTCACCCATTATTTTTTAAAAACTTATTCAAAAACAAGGTATTTTAAAAAAGTTTTATGCATACCAATTTGATATCAGAAAGATTTAGCTATCTATTGTCTTATAAAATTTTAAATATTATCTTTGCATAGCTAATCTATTTGCTTTAAGCATTAGGTCAGGCTACCATACTTCTATGTCTACTCATGAGGTCATTTATTTTATATAAAACTATATCACGCGACTTCCCCATAAGACCTCCCTTACAGGCAGGGTAATTCTTGCCAACTCTATGCTCCTCTCTAAAGTTTAGTTTGGGGCCCAAGCCATCGCTTTATCCCCAGGTTTCTTCAGGTCACTATATACCTTTCTGCAAGGGTGGCTTTGGTTGAGCCGCCCACTGCTGGTGCGCCTGGATGTCATGTTTGGCCCTCGCTATAGTGGTGGTATGGGCCTGCTTGACTTTGAGGCCCATGCCGCCAAAATCCTTGGCACCTGGATTGCTGCCATTACTAACCCTACAATCTCTGCCCAGCACTGGTCCCACAAGGCCCACTCCAACTTCTCCCACACCCTGGGCCTAACCAATCCTTCCCACCCCAACTTTCTGTTAAAGTATCTGGCTTCACATCCTTCTGCAGTGGGCCCACATGGGATGTCGCCCCACTTCAAAAGGATCCTCCTCTCCATGTGGAGCACTGAGTGGATAATTTGCATATGTGAGCACGCTGCCCAGAGGGGCGTCCCTCTCCTCAGTTCACCCAGGAGGTACAAGGACTTCCCATTCTGAACGGAGTGATACCCATGAGACCCCCTACCATGGCCAGAGTGGACTACCTGAACATGATGGACATCCCGTACCCCCTTGATACCCAGAAAGCCATTTGGAAGTATGCCCACAACCCTCTTCTGCAGCCACATATTCATTCCCATGTGTGGCGCTGCTTGAGATGGGTATACCATAATGCTGAAACTCATATGCTTTGCACTCGTCCTGTGTTGTGTGTGGCCAGTATGGAATGCTGGTTCGCCGCCTGGAAGAGTGCCCTCTATCTAAAGCGATATGGCGTGAGGTGCAACATCTGTTTTGCCAAATCAGCCACAGCCCTTCAGCCTGTCTAAGGACATGTTTGCTTTATCCATGGCCTCCTCTCTTCCGCCCTCCCTCCATGCCTTGGTGGTCACAATCACTATGTGGACTATCCACACAGTTATCTTGGATGCCATCTCTGGCTTCACCCCCACCCATCAAGAGGCTGTACGCCGGTTCTTGTCACACTTAGAAGACCACTTTCAAGCGTGGATGTTCAGGTACCTTCCACCATGTTGCCACCAGCTGGTCTCCTCCTGGTTCCCAGTTTGTTTCATCATCTCAGACCCCTTCCTCCACACGTGCTTAATAGTGGCGCAAGCCCCTGCACACGTAACCTCCCTTCCTTCTTTTGGCGTTCTCGCTGGAAACAGGAGTTAGCTTTTGCTTCTCTGGGGTGCCCTCCTCTCGGTGATGTCTGCTTCATTGTTTAGTGTCTTTTCAGAAGTGTCCGTCCCCTGGTCAGCCTTCCCCATAATAAATTTTAATATATCACGTGACTTCTCATGATTTCTATAGTCACATATTCTAGAAGCAAAGTATACCTTATATATTCATTATTGTTCATGGTCATAAAAACCAATTATGAGCTTATAAAAATTGCTTATTCAAGTTTGCATAATTTAAAGCTGTCATTTTTTACTATAAAAACTTTAGTTTTTCATACTATACCTTCATACCAAATAATCCATACAAAAAGGTATTGGGTGAAAGCCCAAAAAATTTTAATTTATCTGACAATTTCAGCAAATCTTAGTTTTTCATCTGCTTACATAGCATAAAGATCTAAAATAGCCCATTTCCAGTGGACTCATGTTATGCTCGCCAATGCATAGGTTTGGTCTACTAGTTAGACCTTATGCTTCTTCTTTCTAGAGCTGTTTTGTTTTAACAAAAGTATAACCGCATACTGTCTACCATATAGAAGGTTATCTATTAGAATCAAGCTATTATTGTAATAGTTAGACAACCATACACTTTTCCTAATTTTAGTAACAATATCATCTAATCTTGTGAACGTAATAAATTGGGTGGAGGTAAATTCTCTCTAGAGTTTTTTGGCATATGTATTATATATAATATGGATAATCTACTAGTAATCCAGATACATTGAATCTCATAAGATTAATATCGTCAATGTGGCCCGCTCACTGAGGGGGTGCTGATGGAAGGGGTTATTTACTTTCAATGAATCATTTCTCTGTTCGCATGGTGTGCCATCAGGAAAATAGGGGGTTTTTTATTCTGTAATTGGTATTATATCTTATGATTCCAATCATGTCCAATTGTGCGGAAGCCTTGGACAATACATACGGGCTTCTCAAGAGCACATTAAAACTCTATCAACCTCTCCTTACAACTGGAAAGCTAAATTCAACCCTATAGCAATAATACTATTATGGCATCATTTTCACCAAATAAAATTACAACAATAAATGTAGATTCTGTAAAGGACGTTTTTTATTGATTTTGACAATAAAGAGTATATATAGTATTTATGTAATGTGGAGTGATTGATTAGGACTTAACTATATATTAAGAATCAAGTTTTTTAATAAGGCAATTGTGCATCTGCTGCTTTGTTTCAGGGCAAATAGAATCCAACGCCTGTATCTTCTTGACCTTCTGGGATTTTTTAAGTTATATGGAGCTCTTGTCTTATTGTGATGCGTGGCTGCTGCTCTTAATGCTCCTTGTGTATCTGTTACTCTTGTGGCTCTTTTGGATGCATGAACACATTGGTAATCTCAATCAATCTAGTTTGCAAAAATTAGCTTTCCATTTTGGTTATACTTGCATCACTTAGCTTTATATGAATGGGAAACTCTCTTTGGATGGGTTTTTGAAAAACCTTCTATCATTGGAAGGTGAGCCCAATGTTATATGAGGGGAGCTACTACAAGGTCCATCTACAATATCATGCGCATAGTTGGTCCATCATATACTTGCTTTTCCTCTGGAATAATGCTGACCAGCTGTGAAATTATTTTGGCAGTCAGGGGCTATATAATAGCCTCCATCATCAGTAACTTTAGTACCCTCAAAACCTATAAAAGGGGCTTCAGTTTTTTAATCACTTGACATTTTAATTATTACTCAAAATATGTTCTGGACAGCTATTAGTACCTTTCTTAGTTATATTGTAATGGTGGTTTTCTGAAAGGTTTTTAAATAATTTGAGGAATTAACTTTTAAAGATGAGCTTTTCTCTTATTATTCTCCCAAATATGAGACCTAAGGAAAGAATTTAAGTGCCACATGTGGACTCAGTTTTAAGTGGTGTGGGTAATACCATCTATGATGGACTACTTGTTCCCTCATCTCATGACAACAGTCGCAGGTCCAGTTCATACGGCCTTTAAATTATCAGGTTGTCCTCTGAGTATAAGGTAGAACATCACTTTCCTTCCCACCTCTTATATGGGCAATTGGGTCTTCATTAACTCTCTTTGGTACTCTCCTTCAGTTACTTCTTAATATTGCTTCTAATGTTCAGGTCAATATTGAATAACTATTCTGCTGACTATTCCTGGTATCTTCTAGGAGGTAGATTCTTCCTATCCGCTTCAATCACTGGAGTTAACAAGCGTTTTATTTGACCTACTTCTATATAGCACCTAAAATGGAGAATGCCAATAAACCTATGGTAGATAAACTAGTAATTAGCAAGGCTGATGACAATAGATGTACCACTTTAATATATATGGTTAACATTTTATTCTTTAAAAATTAATGAAATGGTTCCATTGATTCTTTCCACATCTGATTAATAGATGGTGTATATGACGTGGTAAAGTTATGTTTGACTTCTACTAAGGTCATCAAGCTTCTCATAACATCTGAAATGGAATTACATTCGTTTTTGGAAAAGAGTATTGGGGGTCATTTGTGGCATGATATGATCAAGTTGTAATTGAATTGATTGGTAACTCTTACAGTAAAATCCTTTATTGTGATTGCTTCTGTCTACTTGTTGAAGTGATATATTGCTTCAATATTAAGCTGATTTCCTTTGAAACACTATTGGAATGATTTGACAACGTTGATAGAGATGTTATGAAAGGGTGAACTTGGATGGACAAGCTGAAGCTCAAACTTTTTCATGAGAGGTTTATATTAAGTGCATATGACGCAGAGCTCTAGAGCTTAACTGATAACATATATGTGGCATCTCATTATAAACTCTACTTGATATGCTGGTATGTCTTCTGTAACCATCTGAGAACTAATTAAAGTGTCCCTATATGACTAGCACTATTTTTCCACTCATCTTCACATATGGTAACCATTTCTCATGTACTTGTTCCTCAGATATTCATCTTAGGATCTTGTTGCTCTGAAACACACCTTTAATATCTCATAAATGCATTGCCCTCTTCTTTCATTACTCTTCAGGTTTTCCCATAAGCTCATAGATCATTCTTCTCTCATGGGCTTTCAAATAAGGTTAAGAAACTATAATAAGCCACCCGCGTTCAGGTGCTTCTCTCCTGCCTGGTAAAAGGACTCAAAATTACAGCCTTGCAGCTAAACAGGTCATCCAGCTTGACTTCTGTCTGGATCCTACATGATTGTCACATCTCAGAGAGGCATGTTAATTAAATATATTTTGAAGTTTACACCAATTTCATAGGGTTGGAATTGGTGCTCTCTAGTCAACGCTAGGCACTGCGCTCTGTTGATGTGTTGTTTCACTCTTCTATAGGTGATTCCTTTTTGTACAATTCCATTAAGACCATTCCTTTGTCGTCCAATTTTAACAGGATAGCGCTCATACCAAGGTTTCTGGAATCTGTATAAACATAGAAGGACTTTTGAAAATTTTGGGTATATTAAGATCAGGGCTCCCATTAGCTTTTGCTTGAGCTGGTTGAAGGCATCTTCTTACTCTTTATTATCAAATGCACAGATCTTCTTTGTTATATAAGTACATGAGTGTCTCAGAAATGTCTGTGAAGCTTTGCACAAGTTGATGGTAGTAACCCACCATGCTCAAAAAACACCAGGACATCTCTAATGCTTTTGATGGAACTTATCTTAATGACAGTAATAAACTTCCCTTGTTGGTTCTTGATTCCTCTTTGGTTCACTTTATGGCCAATTATTCCAACTGGCTCTTCAAAAATTAGCATTTGCTTCTCTTAAGCTTAAAGTCAGTCTCACTTCACCAGTTAAAACCTCATTTAAAGTGTTCTTGATGATTCTTAGATGGCTTTCTAGACACCATGATTTTATCCAAATAAGTTAGAACCCTCACATCTTTTGTTCTCAAAAAAGCTAATCCATTACTTGTTGGATTTAGCTGGATGTTGCACAAGCCCTGTGACATACGCGTTAGTTCATGTCCAACTTTTTTGGTATCCAGAGCACACTTTCTTTGGTCTTCTGATAAAAGATCTATCTGCCAATATCCATTTACCAGGTTTATTGCTGTAACTAGCGCGATCCTCTAAATTATTTAAATGCATTGTCATTTCGCAGTTGAAATATGATTCTTTCTTTGTCTGAGTAATCAATCTTTTGTAATCCATAACTATGCGGTGTGTCCCACCTTCTTTCTCACTGGCAGAAGGGCTGACTCCAAAAGACTCATATAGGGGCGTACAATCCTACATCCTAAATTAGATGTAGTTCCTTTAAAATATCACCTTCGCTCTTGGAACAGCAGTAAGGCTTCAATAAGAAAGGTATAAAGCTCCCAATGTCAATCCTTTATACTCTTTCATTGAACAATCTATAATCCTTATATACGCTGCTAATTATCTGGGTGTTGATCCAATAATCACTGAATTTATGCTCTTCTTATGTAGAGTCTCTTGAAGCTCAAACTTTTTGATGTCAATGATTGCATAAACTAATTTAACGTCAGAATAATAGTACATTTTTTCTTAATAAATGGTTTGACCATTCTTTATCTTAACATGGCGCTTTTAAATGTTTTCTAGGAGGACTTTGACTTCTTTTTGATAGATAAAATCGTATAATTCAAGCATCAAACTGGGTTCCTGTTCAATGACTTCTATGGGACATTTGACCTAAGCATCATCTGTTCTGGGATGATGATACTGATGTTGAGCAACATAACCTTTATTTATCCGGCAGTAGGTCATCTCTTTGTTGTTGTACAAGGGCAAACAAACTCCCCTTATACAATCAGTTGAAGGATCTTGATTCCCTTTGTCTTCAGAGTACAGCTGACTGTGTAGACGAAATTCTCAGTTTTAATTTTGCATAATTGCTTCTTCCACCTCATCTTCTCTTTGACTTAAAACACAAGTGACATCTTGTAGTTGAGAAGACTGACTGAACCCTGGTAAAAATCAATGTTTTTTTAACTCAGCTAGGAACTTAATTATGATGAGAAAATTGTAGCTTTCTTTATCAATTATCATAGCTGGAGAAGACAAGGCAATGCAATAAAATTGCAAGGAAAATAAAAATGGGTATTACTGCTTATGTGACTCAAATGTAGAAGTTCTGATCTTGGCCTGGTAATTGATCTCTGATGAAAACTTTGATCTCTTTATAATCTTGAAAGACATAAGATTGACTAAAGATCTGGTCTTCAATATTGTTAATAAATTGACTTTTTATATAGAGACTTCCAGTTTTTTAAAGCTCTTACTAATCATTCTGACGGTAAAATGTTAATAATTTCCTGAATGAATCTCTTGCCTCCTTAGGAAGGCAGGACTCCTTAGAGATTCATGTGACTTATGATGTTTATTTGCAATCTTCTTAAATTTAGTTTCCACAATAGGTCGCCGTTTAAGTACTATCAGTGATCTTAGTGACTTTGTAACGCCTGATCCAAGTAAAGCAGGTTGGTAAGCTCAAAAATCTCCTGGTTATATCTAAGGTAGGCGGGCATAGCCACAAAAATTGAGGCTTCAATAGAATATATACTGAATTAACCATGAATAAAGACATTTTTTAATTCTTTTGATGTGGTATACAACCCAATTTCATTATACTGCGGCCTCCTCTTTAGGAGTGTCTTTCTTTTATTCCATTTTTTTCTTAGAACAATTTTTCCAAAATCTCCTTCATTATTACAGTTTTTGCATTTAAACTTGGCGATATATAAGTATTTTGGTTCAACAAGGAGGTAAGCCTTCCTCTTAGGCTTAAATATATGGCTTTTAGCAATGTAAACAGCCTTTCTATCAATGCGGCGCTTCTAATGTTTCTGATAGTATAATGCTTTGCGACTCCGTCTTATATACAACTTTAACTTTAATCAAGGCTTCCTTAATGACCTTTTAAACCAAACTATTTCACAGCCAAGGAAAAGTGCATCTGGAGTTGCGGATGCAAAATCCAGCTAACTAAGCAAGACAATATTTGTGGTAACTAGATTTAAAGCTCCAGTCATCCAGGACTGTTGTGCCTTGAGCTAATACCAGTTTGTGTAGCTCACAATTGACTCAGACTTACCCATTATTGTGGTGGGGAATTTTTACTTTTTATTTTAAACATCTTGTACGCTTTCAAAGTTGGAAATAAGAATCTTTTTAACTTTGACATAAGTATGATGGACAAAGTGTATCTTTTAACATTACTTTTCTTTCAGCTCATACATCCCTGTAGATGGAGAGCTTTTTGTTTGTCAATGGCTCCATCCATGCTGTTTCTTACAACTGAAGAAAATATGACTATAGTTCCTTTGCCAGGAGTGAAATTGGTCTCATATTATGGGCAGAAATAGTAATCCTTTTCAGGTTTAATATGACTTCTTGGCTGTACCGCCATTGGTGGTATATTGATACTAGTAGTGCATTCTCACAAAGTAGTAATGGTCTTTGAGGTGAAAGATATCTAACTTGTTTGTTTCCAAGTCCTGCTTCAAGCAATACAACTGGTCATTGTGGTTTTCCAACTTGATAGGAATGAGTTTAGGCTCTGTACAATTTTGTTGCTTTCATTCTCTAAGAAATCCATCATATCTCTCACTTGAGTCATATCTAGCTCCCTAGTTCTTTCCTGTGTGGGTGATGATCTGACTCTTTTTAGTTCAGCAGTCAAACGAGCTAAATGCATCATCAATTTGTTAATCAATTTTTACATACTCTTTATGGTCAAACCTTCTGAAATTTCTTCTCTATGATATACTTCCATGGTATAATGTATAATTCTCCACATTAACTTCATGGTGCCCCCTATAGTGAGTACCTGTATTGCCAATGTGGCCGCTAACTTAGGGGGTGCTGATGAGAGGGCTTATCCATTTTTCAATAAATTATCTATCTGTTCATAAGGTGTACCATAAGAAAAATTTATGGGTCTTGTTCTTCTGTGTGTGGAACTTTTTCTCCTTTTTCCAAGCATAATCAAATGTGTTAAAGTCTTAAATTTATAGATACAGGGTTTTTCCCAAGCACAATTGAACTCTATCAACGCCCTCTGACAACAGGAAAGCTAAGTATAAAATATTTATAATTAATACTAAATTTGGCATTATTTGAACCAGATAAAAATTAAATCTTCATTGGAATTCAAGATAATGATCAAATAGAACTCCCCACTTCTGAATTGGGGTAGACCAAATCAGTTTCTGAACCTACCCAAGGTGAATCGGCTTCAGGAACCCCCTCCCCAATTACTGAGTCACATGGAGTGGATTTTCACCAATTCAGTCAGGTGGGCGGCATAATCCATTGAGGATGCTCATGAGGAGGCCATTCTGGAAGATTAGTAAAAATCCTGAATGGATGAGGCCCTGACAATCCCTGAGACACAGAGTCCCAACACACCCTATAAATATCAAATCCTTCTGAACCTAATAAATTATTTAATAACTTACTTAACTTTCCGCTTCATTATCGACCTTTTCTGCAAATTAGCAGCTTCTAGCCACCTTTGGACCTCGGTGTCAGTCTAGAGAACTGTAGAGATGACAAGAGTGATGCTCACTACAGGGGGCTCTGAGCTGTCTCAAGTGAAAACTTCTATCACGATGGAAAATACTAGCAGCCTAGAAGACCAAGCCGCTGGTCAGTCAAGAAGCGTTGCCTAATGGGTTAGTACCTCGTTGCATGAAATACCACCCGCTCAACCTGAAATATTAGAATTAAGAGCTTCTTTCCAGTTCACCCTGCCTTCTATTGATGGAAGTCAGTACCAACTTCAATATGAAAACCTTAAAGAGGTTATCCAACAACTGATAAATGGCATCTACTCTGCGGGTGCCCACACTAGTCATTCCCTCTACCATGTGGGACCTCTATGGCTTGGCCCAGCTGCTGCCAGCAGAACTCACGTTGGGCCCCAAACGTTACCTCCGCCATTTTGTTCACACAGCTATTCATCACCTACTCCAACTGGTTGGGTTGCACCATCAAGAAGTCTCACGAAAACTGAGGCTCACCCAGTCCCTACACACCCACCTGGTCAATTTTTATAATGCAGCCTCCTCTTTCATTCATGATATTTGCAAAGCCATAATTGATAATTGACAGCTGATTAATGAAGTCCAAGATCAGGTAATGGTGTTAGATAGCGGGATCTCCAGTTACCTTGAGGATGAGCTGTGTCAGAATGTCCAACACCTTGAAACAACTTGGAATCAACGCCTCCTTCAAGTTGAGGATCTGGTATGAACCCTACAATAACACTATTGGGAGCTGGCCTCTCGCGACTACCCATCTAGGGGTGAAGGTCCTGAAGGGCCTTGAGGGCCTGTGGGGCGTGAGGGGCCTAAAGGGCCAGAGGGTCCCCATGGACCCCAGGTCCCTTAGCTCCCACCGCTGCTGGCCCTAAGGACCCCTGGAAGAAGGATGTGATGACAGCCTTGGCTGTTTTATGTGAACAAATTCGGGATGTAGCTGAAGGATGCAGACTTCAAATGGATGGAGTCCCTCTTGACACTAGGGTCTCCATAGATACCCTGTTGGATGGAATGGGCAAATTAAGTTTTTTTGCCAAGCTTACTGATGCCCACATCTCTCAGCTGGAGCAAACTTTTCAAGGGTTTGGGACCTGCCTGGCCACCCTCAAAGACCAGTTTCATCACCAGAATGCCAACATACAATCATTAAAAGAGCAAGTCACGGATAAGGCTTTCGTTTCCTCCCTTAACCAAAATTAGGAAGATATCCAAGAGGAACTTGAGGGCCTAAGACGCTGGCTAGACCATCAGGGCCCCCACAACTATGCAGAAACTGAGATCTCAGAGTCAGCACCTATCCCTGGTGTTAACACCCTCTCCACTCCTCTGGTAACTAACTTTAAACCTAGCTTTAAAGAAAGATTCATTCCTGGCCAAGAGAGCATTGCATCCTTCCTGTACACTTATGAGAGCTCCATGGAGGAGGCCACCGATTGGCAGAAGGTAAAACATATCCACTCCTGCCTAGATAGCACTGCCTGGGAGATCATGAACCCTCATTTAAAGGAGTGCACAACTTGGGATCAGGTCCGCACAGCTTTAATCCAAGAGTTTGGCAGCAACCAAACCCTAGCCAACCAAGAACAGGCTTTCATGGGTATCTGACTGAACAAAGGAGAAAGCCCCACAGAGTTCACCTGCCGCTTTTATGCCCAAGCTCAACCCTTGGTCACCATGAATCATATCACCCTGGACAAGGCTATTACCACTGTCATTTCTGCATTGTGATCTTATCCCGAGTCCCAAATGCATATGATTGGACAGATGAATGGGTTTACCTGCATCTGAGAAATCAAGGAGGCCCTTAATGAGATCTCTACATCTACTTTACACTTTAAGCCTACCTCCACAGGTCCCTCTAACCGTCCTAGAGTCCATGTGGTCAAGAACCAGAAAAATCCTCAATCCAGATGAACTTACTGTAATGGTTACAGACACAGTGCCAAAGACTGCTGGAAATTACTTGCCGAGGAGGTGGGAAAAGGGCAGTCAGCATGAATGATGAGGCGCTTTGTGCTGACAACCCTACCCATCCTCAAGAATCCTCCGCAACCTTGAACAAACTAGGAGCTATGGCATCTGGAGAATAAGTTTCAGTATCTAATGATAATTAATAAATTGAAACTGTTGACTCTTCTTCTGATGACACTCCCATGTTCCTCACCCTGCCACCCCAAATTGGAAGTCTGGTCACCCGGGTCACAGTTTGAGTTCATAAAATACCAGAACGTGCTATATTTGACAGTGGCTCCCCTGTGAATTTCATATCCTCCAAGTTGATAAACGCATCAAGATTGCTCCCAATATGCTGCACTATATGAAGTATGGCATGGCTGGCCCTCAGTGCACCCGATCTATAGGGGCTTATTCCTCTCTACTGATAAAATTTGGGAAGCTCGCTGTAGACACGCCTGCTGTCGCTCTAGATAACCCTAGATATGACCTTCTCCTTGGGACTCAGTTTCTCTGAGATTATTCAGCAGTACTCCATTAAGATGGCGGCTTTCTATCCTTACTTGGGCATCATATCCCGCTTATCTTCAAGACCCCCCGCAATTCCAAGACTGAGGTTAAAGCCTGGGCTTGTCTTCTAGAGAGTGAAAGCCAAATCAATCGGCTTGAATATCACATTAAGGGTTCCCAAGTCCAACTGCCTTCTCCTGCTGTTGATGGGCAAGAAGGCATGCCAATTTACTTACCTAAGGCAACTAACATTCCCCCAAAATCTCAGGTCATCGCTGATACCTGGGTCCATGTTAACATCCCCTCAGGGTACCTGTTAGAGGTTTGAGGCCTAGACAACCCATCCCCAAAGGAGGTGCTACTTGTCCGGGGATCCTAGATCCAGCTTTCACCTGATCTATATAAGTGTTGCTGGCCAACCTTACTGATAAACCCAAAATAGTGTGTCTAAAAAGCCATGCCGCCTTTTTTTGCCTACTACCAGTGGAAGCTATCACCAATGTCCAAAACTTTGGGGACTTGAGAGACTTTGGCTTAGAAGCTATACCCTGGTTAGTCTGGTTAACACTAATATCAGTAAAGACCTCTCGGATTGCCAACAGCATAAGATCCTAGAGTTGCTTGAAGATTATTTGGACCTATTTTCGACCTTGACCTATGACTTCAGAAGAATGAATGGGGTCATCCATCATGTAGAAACTGGGGTTGCTCCTCCCTTCCAGTCCCAACCTTACTGAAAGAGCAAGGTCAAGGAGGCCCAGATGACCATTGAGCTCAAACAACTGCTTGACGCCAGACTCCTGGTGCCCTCACGCAGCCCTTAGGCCTCTCCTCTTCTGCTGGTTTGGAAGAAGGATGGCAGCCATCAGGTGGTGATGGATTATCGATGAATTAACTCCATCAAAAAAGGACAGTTATCCTTTACCTCAAATTGACAATTCCCTCCATCTGCTCACCGGATCCCAATACTTCTTCTGCCATGGACCTTTCCAGCGGGTATTGGCAGGTTGAACTCGCCCCTGAGGACTGGGCTAAGTATGCGCTCATAGCCAACGAAGGACTATTTGAGCCCATTAGGATGCCCCAAGGCCTTTGTAACGCCCCAGCCTCTTTCCAACATGCCATGGATGTGATCAATAGGGACTTGAAGCTTTCCTGCTTCCTTGTTTATCTAGATAACATTACCGTTTTTCTCAAACCTTTAATGGGCCCATCGAGCATTTATGGGAAGTTTTCAATAAGCTATGAAGGACGTCCATAAATCTAAAGCCCTCGAAGTGCTCCTTCTTTTAGTCTGAACTAAAGTTCCTGGGGCACAAGGTTTCCAAGGACGGCATCCAGCCTATACCGGACAAGGGTGCCACCATAGAAAAGATGACTCGCCCCCAAAGCTTAAGGGATATTCAGGTATTTCTAGGCATGGTGGGCTATTACCAGCAGTTTATTCCCCAGTTTGCTGACCTTGCTGAGCTGCTGTTCTACCTCCTGCAGAAAAATGTGTCATTTGAGTGGTAGCCTGAACAAGAACAGGCTTTTAATGCTTTGAGAACCACTCTATGTACTAAACCCATTCTAGTCCATCCACGCTTTGACCAACCCTTCTTTCTGTTTATGAATGCAAGTGATGTTGCCGTCGGGGCTATCCTAGCCCAACATGATGAGAAACAAGTTGATCATCCTGTGGCTTACCTTAGTAAGACGCTAAGTAAAGCTGAATGGAACTACAGCATCACCAAGAGGGAATAACTGGCTGTCTTGCTAGCCATCAAACATTTCCGGCCCTATCTCTACAGTACTCAGTTTACTATCATTACAGACCACTCCTCTCTCTGGTGGCTCCAACAAATAAAGGACCCAGATGGTCGATTAGCTAGGTGGGCTTTGCAACTGCAGAACTATGATTTTACCATTATCCATTGTGCTGACGCAATTCATCAAAATGCTGACGGCCTCTCCAGGATGCCAGTTCTAGAAGTGTTAACCCCTGAGATAACCAGCTTTATGATCTAATAGGCCAACCAGAGCAGTGGAAGTTGGAAACCCTGGAGGTCCAAGCTGAACTCTGAAGGATGATTCGTGATACACAAATTAAGGGTGGGCTGATTTATAAGAAGATCAACAAGAAGTGGCTCCCTTACATCTGCCCCTCCTCCAGAACTGATGTTATACTAGAAGGCCATTCCACCGTGGTACATGAGGCCATCAAAAAGAGTTATGAATGGCTGAAGTCATGATGCTACTGGGACTGAATGGTAGAGATTATCTAGGAGGTTTTGGAAGCATGCATGCCTTGCCGATTGCAAGACAGAGCCAACCCTTGATTCCAACTTTCAGCTGTTTCCCTGACTGGGCCCTTCAATGTGGTAAGCATTAAAGTGGTGAGCCCTCTTCACACTGGACTGCATGGCTATAATATATTATTCTAGCCATGGACCATCTAATCAAGTGAATTTAAAGCAATTTTGGTTCCAGCTGCTACTGCTAAAGCTACATCCCTTTTCCTCATTTGATCCATTTTCACCCAGCATGGGTGCCCCCAAACCTCACTTTCAGACAATGGATTGAACTTCACCTCACAGGTAGTCCAAGAACTTACCTCGCTATTTGGCACTACCCAGAGTTTCTCTGCACCTTACCACCCCTCCACTAATGGGGCAGTTGAACATGATAATGCAACTCTTATTTCCATTCTTCGAAAATTAGCTGCTTCAGACCCTGCTCGTTGGAATCATTACCTACCCAGCGCCTTGCTTGCCTACAGAGTAAGCTACCACCGAATTATCAAGGTGTCCCCATTCAAAGCCCTATATGGGCAGGCACCTCGGCTGCCAAGAAGCGTCCAGCCAGTGCTTGAGACCTCCACACCTGAGAACTCTGAATAATAATGAGGGCCTTAGCTAATGAAAGTGTCTGGCTTCTAACCCAAGCCACTCAAGGCATTATCGCCACCACTGGAAGAGAGACATCCCAATTTAATCTCGGATGACCCTCCTTACCAAATTTAAATTAGGTGACCTCATTCTCTTTTATCACCATTGACCTAAAGGCTGACAAAATAAGCTAGACGTACTTTGGTCTGAACCCTATAAAGTCATTCATAAGGTGAAATCTGATTACTCCATTGCCAACATCAACCAAGGGACTGTGGTTAATTGGGTGCATGGTCAGTTCCTCAGGCCGTATTCCCCCCTCTGAAAGGATCTTGAGGCAAGCGTTGTCATAATTTGAGATAACAATCAAATCAAATTCCCCAATTCCAAATTGGGCTGGACCAAATTGGTTTCTGAACCTACCCAAGGTGAATCAGCTTCAGGAACCCCCTTCCCAATTCCTGAGTCACGTGGAGCGGCGTTTCCACCAATTTGGTCAGGTGGGCGCTACAATCCATTGAGGATGCCCATGAGGAGGCCATTCTGGAAGATCAGTAAAGATCCTGAATGGATGAGGCCCCAAGAATCCCTGAGGCACCGAGTCCCAACACACTATAAATATAAAATCCTTCTAAGCCTAATAAATTATTTGATAACTTATCTAACTTTCTGTTTCCTTCTCCACCTTTTCTGAGAATTATCAGCTTTGAGCCACCTTCAGACCTCAGCGCCAGTCTAGAGAACTGTAGCGCCAACAATAGTAAAAGCAGATTCTGTAAAAGGCGCTCCTTAATTGATATGACTAAGTAAAATGTATAAAGTATTTAGTGATTTGGGGTGCTTGGTATAGAAATTAATTTTTTACAAAAACCAAATATATCTCAAGAGATTGTGAATTTGATTCTTGGTTTAAGGTCCAGCATGGTACAATTCATTGATTCATTGTATCTTCCAGGTTTCCTTATTTTATTATATAGAGCTCTGGACTGATTGTGAATGCATATCTGCTGTTATAGCTTCTATTCGTTCTTGTGGCCTGTTGTAATTTCATATGGTATTGTTAGGATCTGCCATATTGTTTGTACAGGTCGAACCCACTGAACAACAGATATATGATGTGGGGATCGTTGGTTTTTTGGACACACTTGAAATTATACTAATTAATAGGAGCAATTGACCAGCGAATCTTTTATTTATTTTAACAAATACAGCGACCTTTTGCTGTTCTGCTCTCTTTCTACTATTAAAAGCTTATTTTTCTCAATTGCCCATCTTGCTTATATACGGCAGCTTCAGATGATACCACTCTCATATCTTGGACTATTCTATTCCACCGATTCTCTTAGATTTTGGCTTGTTCTTCTTTAGCTCTCTATCGCCCTAATTGTAGATGATCTAGTTTTATTCATCAAATGTTAACATTGCCTTATCACATTAAAGCCTTGTTTAGAGGCGATCTAATAACCCATTATATCACAATATTGCCTCATCTCAAGGCACTCAAATAATCGTAACTAATATCATGTTTGGCAGATTTTTATCAATCCTCCCTAGCTGTTCCAAAATTATCTTCCTTTAATATCATAAAAGTGAAATTATCCCTCCCTTGACTGGACAATAAGGCTCCTATTGCTTGTATGGTTGGAGTAACTTTACATGCACTCAGTTAATGATCTGACCACTTGCAGGGTCCTTGATGGTATATGCATTGAACCCAGTTTTCTCTATAACTTTAAGAATGTACCAATCCAAATACTGGCCAGCTTATGTTTTTGGCCGAATTCATGTTGATCATGTAAGAGAACCACATCGCCTTCTTTGAACTGTGTCAACCCACTATGATGTACCTGATCAGCAGCCTGATTCTTAATCTTTTTGGCTAAGCTGAAGGAATATGCTTCATTTTGCAATTTGATCAGAGTGTTTGCAAGGTTAGTCAAATAGAAGTGGGGTTCCATTCCGCTGGTATCTTCTACACACAGATAAAGTAATGCTGGATGAGCCAGGTGTCATCTGTATAGTAGTTGAAAGGGTCTTCCCCGTGATGGAATGATATCTAATTTTATAGGCAAACATGGCAGTGGAAAGGAGGGAGTTCCAATTGGAAGTTCGATCCATTACTAATTTTTGTAGTATGTTCACCAAAGTCCCATTCACCCGTTTGACCATTCCATTGGACTCAGAGTGTTATGAAGTCATCAGAACCCCACGGATACCCATAAGCTTGTTCAGTTTGGGGAGGATGTGCAAGGTGAAGTTGGTTCCATTATCAGTGAGAATGAACTGAGGGCATCCATTTTGCTGAATAATGCATTCCATTACAAACTAGGCCACTGTGACTTCCCCCAAATCCCATATCACCCTCGTTTTTACCCACCAAGTCAAGTGGTCAATAGCCAACGGAATGTATTTACACTGGTTGGCTTTTGTTAGCTAGGGACCAACGACATCAAGGGAAACTGTGTATGTCAAGCAAAATGTGGTTTCACTACCCGGTATGAAGCCTTACAGCAAAATGGCTTCTCCACTTGGCACTGATGGCAACTGGAAATGGTTTTGAGAACATCAAAGCTCATGATTTCCCAATGGTACTGAGGTCACAACAACACCATTGTTGCGCACTCCAACATGTCTAACTGCCTTGTTGGTGCTCATATAATTCCTGGCCATGCTGAGGGTCATGGAAAATTCAATGTAGAATCGCTGATCCGCTTGTACAGTTCCCAATTCTATTGGAAGGTATCTGTTCGCATCTCATTTAATGCTTTGATCACTTGAGGTGGTTTGTAGTCATATTTTCCGCTGAACATCTTATCATACATCACATCACTGAGGTCCGCCATCATGGCAACAGTCAGCATCTAAAGATAACAGTCAGCATTCTGATGCTTTACTCCTGGGCGATGAAGGATCTCAAAGTCGTAAGCCTGCAGCTTAATAGCCCATCGAGCCAAATGCCCTTCAGGTTCTTTGAGGTTCTGCAACCATCGTAATGACACGTGATCTGTTACAACTTTAAACTTTACCCCATGCAAGTAGACTAAATTGCTTATATGCATAGATCACTGCTAAGCACTCCCACTTGGTCATAATATAATTACGCTAATGGCAGTTCAGACTTTGACTGCAGTATGCTACGGGATGCTCTTCTCCCTTGTCATCTTTCTGAGAAAGCACCACTCCAACAGCGGAAAGGGACGCATCCATCTGAACAAAAAACTTTTTATCAAAGTTCAAAATCATAACACTGGTGCACTGATCAACGCCGTACAAAGTGTTTCAAAAGTATATTGATGACGTTCCGTCCATCCAAACACAGCATCCTTTTTTAAAACTCGAATAGTGGCCCCTAATACAGCTAAAGTTAGGGATGAAGCGCTGGTAATAACTGACTTTCCAAAAATACATGTATGTTGCATTAACTATTAGGTGTAGTCATTTTGCTGATAGCCTCCACCTTAGCTGGCTTTGGTTTCAGCTTCTTAGAGTCTACCACAAACCCTAGGTATTCCAACTGATCTTTGAAGAAGTTACATTTTTGGGGCTTAATTTTGATGTTCGCCTCAGCAAGCTGGCAGAATACTGCTTCTAAATGATTGAGGTGCTCCAAAAAGGTTTGATAGAAAACATTAATATCATTGAGGTATACAAGGACACATGACAGCTTCAGGTCACCAAGAATAGTGTTCATGGCTCGCTGAAACATAGCCAGGGCATTACACAGCCCTTGAGGCATCCGAGTCAGTTGAAAAAGGCCTTTGGATGTGATTACAGCGCATTTTTTCTGTTCTGCTGAGGGTAGCTCAATTTTCCAGAAACCAGATATCAAGTACATTGCTAAAAAATAATGGGCTTTACCTAATCAATCCAAAGCATCGTTGATCCTTGTCAAGGGGTATGAGTCCTTTTTGTAATACTATTGAGCTTCCAGTAGACTATTACTACACGGTTGGTGCTGTCCTTCTTATTTACAATCAGAATGGGCGAAGACCATGGACTTTTGGATGGTTTGAGCATCCCTTGCTTCAGCAACTTGTCAATTTTTTAGTGGCAATGTCTTCCGCTGCCCTCAATCAATGGATCAGTTGAGACCTTATATGGGGATGATCTCCTGTGTCCACTTGATGGACCACCACCTGAGCACACCCTAAGTCATGATCGTTAACAGCAATAAATCACCTTGCACTTCTGAAATAAAGCTATTGCTTGGTCTTTTTGTTCTTCTGATAGCCCTATTAAATTAATCCACGATACCACCATAATTACACTGGCTGGTGCCTCAACCGATAGACCAAATTCGTCCAATGACCCAAAATCCTGAACATGAAGGACCTCTTCTATTGGAGTCAGATGTAAATACGCCACTATTTGGTGTTGGCGGGTTTGCATTTGTTTGCTCTGGAGGTTTGCAAACAAAACCTTAATATCTCCCTGGCCTGGAATTATAATCCCTGGTGCCACATGAGGCTCAAACCATGTTTGATGATAGAGCCCAATGACTTCCCATATAGCCCAATAGGCACTTCCACCTCTTACTCAGTGTTCACTAAGACTTGATGTCCAGAAGGAATAGATATGGGCCCTGCAGCTTAAAGAGGTATCCCTTGATATTCATATATCTGATGGGGAAGGGGACAAGTCTTGCTTTTTAGTCAGTGATAGTGAACTGGTATCACCCCATCACAATATGTAGGATTGATATGGCTCATGTGCATGGATCCTTTAGTACTCCACTAGAGGTGAAGTAAATTGGGAATCGCTGACCCAGAATGGTGAGGGTCTCCTCCATCATATTAATGACAGCCCCAAAATGTTGCAGGAAAGTGGTTCTGATTAGCAAGTCATAGTTTTTGTTTGGTAGCACAATTGCTAGAGCTACAATGACAATGGACCCAAAGCGCAGAGGTAGCGCACTGTAAGCTCCCTCAAAGATGGTGCTTTCTGCTCCAGCAGTTCTGTACACCATTCGATGGTCCACAACAGGTTTTAACATTAACTTCGCCATCAAATTAGTGAAAACTATATTGACTGGAGCACCAGTATCTATTATAGTGCAAACCCTATTTTTCGCTACAAAAATATCACAGTACGTACACTCAGAATAAGGAGAATATTGACTGTTTAATATATGGACATTTATGGGATCTCTTTTTTTCAAGAAAACTTATTATCCCCTCAACCAACTATGGGATATTCTTTGGCAATGACATCTACTAGAAGGGCAACGTTTACTCCTTTCAAAGTTGGCGCATCTGTGGCATAATCCAGCTTGTCTGAGGAATCTTGATCAAGAATTTGACAGGCATACAGCTTCAGTTGTTCTGGTGATTCTTTGTCCGCCGTGGCCTTGGCTTGAGCTTGTTTTACTACGTTTACTCCTTCAACTGGCTGTTGGTATAAAATTCCGTCATTGCACTAAGGGACTTCTGCGGGATATACTATTAATTCAGGGACGTTTTGGGTTAAATCACGAAGGTAGAGAGTCCCATCTCTACTCCGCTCCATCTTTTCCCTGGTAGTAAAAATCTTGGTGTATGTAGTGCAGACGGTGATTATGGCAGAATTTTCCAAGTGACTAGGGTGGCTGCATTCATAACAGCTTACCCCATAAGAGCCGCGTCCTTTATTTTCATAAGAGGGTCTAGGTCAGAAAGTTTGGGGTTGTTTGGCATAACCAGGCCCAGATTGATAAGATGATTACTGACGTTTGGTGTATCTAGGTCCTGGTTGGTAGCTAGGTTGCTGACAGTTTTTGTAACCAGTCCCTGGACAATGATCAAACTGTTTATTATAATTTAGCTGAGGATGAAGTGCAGAGTTATAGTAAGGTTGAAGGTTGCTAGGCGGAATGCAAGTTGCACAAGAGTATTCTCCTGATTAATAGAGCACAGTAGAGGAGGTAGTCTTCCATTCCATATTTGTTGGTTGAAAGTTAGGGGATATTCAACGCAAAAACTGTACAATTTTTAGCAGGGGAACGTCATCATCTGAAAGCGGCTAAATGACATTGTGAAGCTCTCAGTATGGCTTCACTGCGGAGGTCATGGTGATGCACACATTGGCTTTCTCTAAGTATCATGCCCCAATTAGCACATGAGCTTCCATCATAAATTGATCAGCGAACTCCAGGAGAGTCTCATTTTGGTGGAATCCAATCGTTAAGAATTCCACTTTCCTCTGTGACATCTTTGAGGTACCCATGAACAGGTGAAGCACAGTATCTTTTACATCCCTATAGGTAACAGAGCTACTTGGGAGGTAACAGGTATCTTGATTGGCACTTCTGACGTCCAATGCAGATATCAACAATTTAGCCTTCTGTCTATCAGATGCACCTTCCGCTGTAAATTCAAATCATTTAAAGAAACCATGGATATTCCCATTGTGATCAAACGGAGGTAGTTTCTTGATATTAACCTCCTCATCCCGTTCATGACTTTTTGGGCCATACTGAGGAATGGGTCAGGATCCAAAAGCAGTATCACAATGAGAAGCTGGACCAGAGGAAGTTGGGGTGTCCGCCGCTTCAGGGGTAGTGTGGGCTTCTTCCATGGGCGGCACTGCCATTACTTGAGGGAATTGTCTCTCTGCCTCATATTCATATCCAGTACTACCATCCCAGGTGTAGTAGCTCCGACCAGTGTCATATAATTCCTTTTAGGATGCTTTCCTTGTTGTTCATCCTCATCCCAGTGAGAAGACCAAGAGGCACTGGTCAATTTCCTCTCAGCGCACTGAAGATGTTTGGTAGTATTAAACTAGTTGGCGAGATTCTTTGTTTTGTTGTCCCAGTTTTTGAATTTGACTAAACGTGCTATCAAGCTGGTGCATGACAGCATTTTGTTCTTGAAGAAGTTAATCCTGTTTTTGGAGCACTGCATCTAAGGTGAGTTTGAGTTCCTCATTCCCAGCTGGTGCAGTGTTTCATGAAGATTCCCAGTAGTACAGGCTGTATAAGACATGGCTAGCTATCAAAGATCTAGAATACTTGGTGGTTGATCGATGGGCCCCCTGTAGTGAGCACCACTGTTATGATTTTCGGACGTTATTGTTAGGATCTGCCATATTGTTCAAACAGGTTGAACCCACTGAACAACATACAGATGATGTAGGGATCGTCAGTCCTTTGGACACACTTGAAAATATACCAAAAAATAGGAGCAATCGCTCCAATGACTCTTTTAACTATTTTAATAAATACAGCAACCTTTTGCTGTTCCACTCTCTTTCTACTATAAACAACTTACTTCTCTCAATTGCCCATCTTTCTTATATACAGCAGCTTCAGATGATACCACTCTCATAGCTTGGACTATTCTATTCCACCGATTCTCCTCAATTTTGGCTTGTTATTCTTTATCTCTCTATTGCCCTAATTGTAGGTGATTTAATTTGTATTCATCAAGTGTCAACATCGCCTTATCGCCTTATCACCTTTTTTAGAGGTGATCTAATAATAACCACTATATCTCAATATTGTTTCATCTCAAGGAACTCAAATAATTGTAACTAATATTATGTTCAGCGGATTCTTTCCAATCCTGCCTAGCTGTTCCAAGATTATCATCCAGTTATATCAGAATTGCGACATGGCCCATATGGCTCTTGCAATTAAATGAGATTAAAAGTAGTATGAATCAATGTAGTTTACAAAATTATATGTCTCCCATTTTATTAATGTTTGAATTGCTCATCTCTTTACTAAAGGGAAACTCTCTTTAGATGGGGTTTTGGTAATTTTCCCATAATTGACAATAAAACTAAGGGTATAAAAGGGGGTTCCTTTGAGGCATCATCTACAATGTTGTGTTCATAGTCATATGAACCATTATCTATACTTGTGTATCCTCTGACATTATGATGACTAGCTGTCAAGTTATTTTGGCGGTTGGGGGTATATAAGAGCCTCAGTCATCAGAAATTTTAGGCTCCTCAAAGCATTTAATAGGGCTTTGATAGATAAAAAAAATTTGTTTTTATCATGTCAGTTAGGACTTGATTTATGTTCTGACCAGTTAGTTCTTTAGAAGTGCTACCAGTCATATAGGAATGTGATTTTCTGTAGAATAGGTTTCTATAGATTGAGGAAATACCCCTTATAGTTGAGCGTTTTTTTAGCAATAGAAATAAAGCATAATCTCTAGTTTTTTATATTAAAGGGCTTGATGAAGAGTATACAATTATCTATCAGAAATATCATATAGAAGGAAGTTCAGATACTTGAGTTATATTTTTAAGAGAATTTGTGGTAGGATTTATGTTTCATAATGCAGCTGACTGAAAGAAGACTGTCCATATAAACTGGTATTTTAGTGTCCAGTTATTGGCCCATAATGTCAAGGGCTCAGCTGACCTAGAGTCTTGGTGGTGGAACGTTCTATGGGTTAAATGAGGTGCAAATCAGTTTAAAAACGTACCAAAGGCCTATAACCAGCCAGAATGAAGTAGTAGGGGCAACCACATGTCTTACTGGGGCAACCCCATGAGCAGGATAGGCAAGAGTTATGAAAACCTAGAAAAGTTTAACAGGTGTTTCTTATTATCACAGAACGGATTAAATTTGTATGAGGGCATATACTAGGTGGAATGCGCTGCATTAGTGGCAAATTAGAAGAGTGTAGATATAAATAAAGGTGCACACAATGTGCACAATGGATTGGCAGGTAGGTCTGGAGGTGCACAATCTAACTAATCTAGTTATTGTGTTGCAAGCCGTTGGATTGGTGAATCATCCTGTTCAATCCATAAATGTTAGGGACATATTTGCGTACAGTGGCATGCATTGCAAGATGACATTGGCAAAGGGATCAATTAATTTGTGGAGGGCAAATATCATGAAATGCAAAATGGAAAAAAGTGATTTAGTTTTTAAGCTATAAGTGAGATTTAACTAGCAACCTACATTAAATAGAGAGGTTGTTCATTAAGTGATAATTAAGGGAGAATTGAAAGGAAGCTTAGGAACTGGACTGCATCTAGTCATCTGTGGAAACCTTTTAAGGTGGTTAAGGAAGAGTGAAAAAAGTTGTAGAGAATCTTTAATAGGTTCAATAACTTAATAAAATTTTGATTGTGTGAAATCAAGCCTAAAGAGTAATCTAAAGGGACACTACAGATATTACTGATTCATCTGACTGGTGTGCCATTACCACCAGTTTAGCAAGATTCCATCTTATCAATGGAATTAATTGACCAAACATTGGGTGTCATTAGTTAATTATCATTCCAATTCATAATTCATACAATCCAAATCCAATCTGACTTATCAAGAATGCTAAGGTTTATATGGGTATTTGTTTAGTTTTATGC
Source organism: Massospora cicadina (assembly GCA_022478985.1). Classification (NCBI taxonomy): domain Eukaryota; kingdom Fungi; phylum Entomophthoromycota; class Entomophthoromycetes; order Entomophthorales; family Entomophthoraceae; genus Massospora; species Massospora cicadina. The sequence continues at coordinate 114,056 of JAKSZP010012000.1, forward strand.
TAATTTATAAATATCAGCTGTGACCAGGCCATATAAGGATGATCTTTAAGGTTTTCCAGATACATTTTTACTGGACAACTTCCCTGCGCACCTTTTCAATAATTTTTACAAGGTAGTAGAGTGATAGGACATTGATAGGTAGTGTCACGAAATTGCCCATGGGCTCCACTAGTGTGCCAGGCCAACTAGTATGAAGACTGGTTGGCCCTTTGCCATTTCGCCTTCATTGGCGTACCAAGCCCTACAAGTCTGCTTCCAACCCACCAACTAACCACCAACAGCTTTGCCTTTAGCCCCAGGTGTCCTCGGCGTGTGCCCCAGTAAGTCCTTCCCCCTTCCTGGGTAGCTCAGGCACTTCTATGCTTCCCCACCCTTGTGACTCTTCACCAACCCATCTGTGCATGCCCCATGAGTCCATCCTCATCTTGGGCAGCTATGGCACTCTCGCGCTGCACCCTGCAAGGTTGGCGGCCAGTCAGCATATCTGCTGGTAGCCAGCTGGCCAGGTTCCCACCAGTTCCTCATAGGGTGGAGGCATGGGATCTGGCAGCACCAGCCACTCCAGGCGTGGTCACCCACGCCTATCAGAGATCTCCTATCCCACCTTCCCCACTCTAGTTGCACTAAGCTACTTCAAACAGGAACGATGGGCAAACAAGAGATGTTTTTAGGAGGAAATAAACGACTATTTATGCTTCTTTTGAGGCTACTGCGCCCAAGTACTCTTTAGCCAATAAAATATCAGAAAACTCATCAGCCAATTGATTCCAAAACTCTATCAGATCATGATTTTATTCATTCATACTTCATAGTGATTCCCTCCAGATCCGCTCATCTGATAACCAAATATTACTATTAAGTCAATCCATCCTCAACATAAGTCGCTGGTTGATCTTATATAAATTCATAATAAAATAGAACTTTGAGCATCCTCAGCATGAGTTGCAGTGCTCTAAATTAATCATCAGAACCGTTTTCAGATGACTTTTAATTGATTCATCAGATTTCTTCTGGAAACTCCCATAACAATCTTCAGATGAAATTTTTGGCAGTGAATGCAGCTTCTGCTGAACCTAAACTTGATTAGATATAAAACATTAAATAGTATTGAACTAGGGTATTACCAGCAATTACAATTGAATAACTGAAACACCTAATTCTGATACTATCAGAAGGATCCATCTGGTTAAAATACTGACATGTAGGATCCATGGGTGTCATGGAAGTAACCCACCACTCTTCTACCATGTGATCTAGGTTGCTGATCTGAGAGAGGGTCTCTACTGGAGGCTTAGGCCCTTTTTTATGCCTGTAAGGATTTTTTCATGATCCAGATGGAGGGGCTGATCATCTGGACTTACATTATGAATATTTGCGTTCCAAAAAAAATCAGTACATGTAAGATAAGTTATATTTTGTGGACCTTCTTATATATAACTGATGTATCTCGTTAAATGGATATCTCCAGATTTGCTACAAGGCAGTATATTTCTTAAGATTGGAGTAAAGTCATTACTGGAACAGCCAAGTAAAACTGCATGATATATAATCATTAATTAGTAAGAAGAAATGGTAAAAAAAGTTATATTTGTTCTCTTAGTCAATTTTTACTTTATTTAAAAAGGTCTATAATTGATTATAGTATAAGTTATATAAGAGGATATAAGGCACTAAATAAATTCAAAGCTATATCATCATATTTGGTTCAGGTTTTGTGCATACCTTTATCTAACCTTTAGTAGTGGGCTTAGTAAAATTTAGAATTTATTTTATATAGATGTATATCTTTTTTGTAATTTTTTATGTATGTTTATAATATGATAATAACATGATGACTAGTTGGATAAGCTAGATTGCTTAGTCAGCATAAAGCAATATATAAATAGAAATTATATTTCTCATATATACTTGGTTATTTTAAAGTATGATATAGAATATTTCAAGATAGAGGATAATTTAATGTTAAACTATATTAATTTATCTCTTTAACCTATGATTATTCTTTTTATATCCCTTATCTATGCCTCTATAAAATAATTTTGGCATATAATTATATAAAAACATCAATCTTAACTAAATAAAAGATTTTTACCATAAATTCATACTTATTTTAGTCTTACCCTGTGAAAGTGCCCATAGTTTATAGTTATTTATAATACTAAAACCATACTAGTCCCCTTTATCACCCAGCATCTGCTTTAAAAAACTATAGGTTGATAATATAGGGTAAAACTAACAGACAGATTCTCAAGGCATAAAATTTACATCTTAACTGTTTCACTATGAGGTTGTGGCCAGCCCTTGCATCAGCATATCAAGCTGAAAATAAGATGCAAGATCCATAATAACTAGCCATACTATTAATTTATCACTAACTCCATCTAGAGACTCAACAAAAAACTTAGCAATAGTACACTCTGTCTGTAGAAATATATATCTTTCCCCACTCATAGACTTGTGTGCCTTATAATTTTAGTGAGTAACTATTTTCTTACTATAATAAAAATTAATGATGACAACTGCAACTTTTAGTAAACTTGGTTTAATAAATTTTACCCTTACAAAGGACACTTTGATATAGTCTAAAGCAAAGCAAGTGTAGCAGTAGCAAGTTTACTATCACTCAACAATATTATATTGATTTACAAAACCTAAACGCTTACCCAGGTTTATATAATGATCTTAATGTTTCAAATTAACTACTCATCCATCTTTATAAACTTTATACAATTTAAATATAGATAATATAGCTAGTGAAATTCCCCTCAGCTTTTATTACAATGCCAGATGATACATTATATCTTGAAAGGCCTCAGACGTTGTCACCCTCTTCCTACATCTAATATATTAGAATGGGTGATTTTCCCCAGAACCTTAGTTAAACATGCCAAATGGGAAGTTGTATTTTGCAAGGCCTCAGACGTTGGCACCTTTCTCCCACTACAAAGAATTCAGCATAAATGAATTGGTCCACGGATTTAATTTACCATTCCTGATTTTAATTTTATTTGATAAGCCTCAGATATTGGCCACCCTTTGCCCACATAAAATTTTACGCTTAATTCATCATATGCGATCATTAAAAAGCTCCAAACCGTTTTTTTAAAAGTTTATAATGAGGATGGACAACAGTTGCACCCAACTCCTTGTCCACATTCTACCCGCACAGAATGTCATGACTGATCTTCACCTGCTGCCATTTCAGATTCCTTTGTTTTTATATAAATCTTAGATCACATATTGACATTCTTAAAGCTTTTAACATCATGGTTAGCTTCTCCACCACTCACCACTATAAAAAGCACTTTTCAAACATATTTTGTACCTCCTGCAGCAATCTAGCCCCAAAACCACACATAAATAAAAAACAGATGTGCAAATTGATATTATTGATAATTTCAGTTAGCTGACCTTGCTCATTTTTGACGCCCAATATAAATCCAGATCAACCAGGTAAAGATTTAGTATTGTTCTCTTTGGGAGGTTTTTGACATATTAGAAAGGCAACTACACCTTTTTGATGAACCTCAATCATCAAGCGTTTAATACTCTCTAAAAAGGATTCTAAAAGGCGTACCAAGCGTCACTATCAACCCATGCTTTGAAAGTGTAAGTATATTTGTTCTTTTAGTATGGCCATACATGGTCATAACCTCATCTAATTGATACTAGAGGCCAACATAAACTGTACAGAATACATACCAACCTCTGGGTGATATTTTCTTCCAAACTTGATTTTGAATCCTAATTTGATGGCTGTCATCATTACCATTGGAAACATACTCTATTGAAGGTTACTTCATAAGCTGCACAATAGAGCTCATATAAAACCTATCCCCATCAATCCTTATATGTTTTTAATGTCGTTATATTTATTAATTAAAAACAAAGCAAATATTAGCTACATATATAAAAAGGTTGTAACTTATAGGATCTTTGTTAAAAGTAGGTCTTTTATCTATTTTACTTATATCAAATATTTTTTCCTACCTCCTTCATGCAGCACATTTATAGAATACTCTAGATATATTCAGAATGCCATCTTAGCTCCTGATCCCTCTTCCCTCTCCATCAAACCAGGGTAAGTGGTATATGTAAGGACAAGGGGAATTCAAGTTTGCTTTAAGTATCATATTACATTTCGTGTGGAACCACCCAAATCATTAAGCAACTAATAATTTGGTGGTTTATAGCCCTCTATCTGATGAGGTATTATCCATCTTAGAAGGTGCATATTGACCACAATGTACTATGATGTATGGGGATTATGGATCAGGGGCTTCATATTTCTGGTGCACAGGTAGATAGCACACAAGAACAAGGTGATGTATAAAGACAGACCTCATATTTAACATACAAAAATCTTATCTATCATCACTATTTGATAAAAAACAAAAAACTTACACTATAGTAATGAATACTAAAAGTGACTATCTGTCTAACTATGGTAGTTTCATAGTTGTTGGCTCTGGGAGGCTATATAAGGATAAGATCTCATTCTATATATTTATCCCTCCTCCATATGCTTTATAGATTCTAGTGTTCCTATTAGTACAAACTATTGCTACTTAGTAGCCCTTAAGAATTACAGGATAGAGCTATAATATTCTAAATAAGCTAGTAAGATGATATTTTTGGGCTTAGTGACTTTCTTATAGTAACAATAATTCATTGGAAACTGAGGCACTGGAGGATGGCCCCAAAAAAGAAACCTATTGATGATGACTAAATGCTGGCGTTGGTTAAGTTGGCTAACATAGAACAATAAAAAAATGGTATAAAATCTAGGTCCCTGAGCCATTTAAATGTTTTTTAAGGAATTAAGAGTTACACCAGTGAGGTAAGGATTAGCTCTTCCTACATCATTACTAATAATTGGTGACACCATGGAGAGTTAATCTGATATTATTTATAATATCACAATTGGATAACTACATATAAAAACATGGGATGCAGGGTGAGGTAATCTATAATATGTTAGTCCTACAGATCAACGATAAAATAGTGTAATCTAATCAAAACTTTATCTATATATTAGTTATATATAATGTAGGACTCTCTTTCCGCTCAGTGTAACTTTCCAAGCAAATTATAAAGAAAAAAAAAGTAAATCTCAATCGCCCACTATAGTTTTGCTTTGATGTCCTTGGATTCCCCACTGGCTGCCCCAGTGTGGAGCAGCGGCAAAACTCCCTCTGGCATTTTTGTCTGACAGGAAAACGTGCTCAGATTGGCTCACCCAGTCATACCAAACCCCTGTGATGATTCATTCCTCCTAAAGATCTTGAATCCCACCTCACTTATACCCAAGTGGTGCCACATTGCCCCCTGATGCTCCTCCAAAGCAACATGCATTTCAGCCTTAGCGTTGACTATGGGAAACTTTTTCCTTACCATGACCAAGCCATTAGAAAAATGGCTCAGGCGGTGATAACCCTGCCAGTTTTATTGACTTCTGCCCCTATAAGGGGTATTTTGATCTCAGCACCACCTGTGAAGCTGATGCTACCACTGTGGCAACTGTGCCCCTGATTTTCCATGGTACCCCTGTAAAAATTTACTGGGGGTTGTAATCAGCAAGCAACCTTAGTAACCTTTTTACTGCACAGGTTTAGTTTCCACATGCACTTCATTGCGTTGTATAGTAGAATGGATACTAATCAATAATAGTAGGATGACTATTATTTATAGTTGAGTATGAAGTCTTATATTTTGGCCCAACGCTCAGCCAGTATTCCCAATAAATACTTGTGATGTCATACTTGTAGGGATTCGTTCCCTTGTTCTTTTCAACCTAATCTTCAATGAGATACCCTGGTGACATTCTCTTCAGTCCAACACACAGTCAGCAGCTATCCCCAATTGTGACTCCTTCTTCTCTAGATCCCCACTTGGATCTTTGTTCTGTTCTCTAAAAGTCTTCCAAACATTGCACACATCAATAATATCCTTGAGACAGAATAGCACAATGGAAGCTGATGATAGTTTACTCGTTAACCTATATCCCAAATATACAATTTAGAACTATATATCTTTAATATTATCTAATTATCTATTGTATTATCTCCTTTATTATCTGTCTTTTTATTATAGTGAAACCTAGAGAATTCATAGCGGGGATCTGGTCGTTTAACCCTCAGTTGACACCTCTTCAATATAATGGCAGCTGTTGCCATTGAATCACCAATCCTGATCTCGTCAGCAATGGTAGTAACCATCCTGGCTAGGATTCCGTTGTTGGACATCCTCAATACCTAAAATGGAAAGAGTCAGAAAATGTGTCCCTAACATTTTCCTCTTGATCCAAGCAAACCAACCATATTTGGCTAGTGACCTGCTTAGGTAATGGGACTTATTACCCATTAAGGCAGGTCATGCACCAATCAATTTATTTGCTAGTTGCAGGTGACATCACTCGCCTCACAATTTGCTATTCATTCCCAATCAGCTGGTGATGAAATCTGACCGATTTCAATTGGTACACCTGATAGTTAATCACTATCAGATGCCTCTATTTCGTCAGCAACTCCACCTGATGAGATCTTAAGTATTCATCCAGATCGATTCCTGATGGATATGACCAAGCGTATATTCCACAATCTCCTTAATGTAGTTACTATGAAACTCAGGCCAAATGATTTCCAATTCACTTCGCCTTAGGGAATTTACCCTTGCGATTCTAGGTAATCTAGCAGGCTGGGAATATGGTCAAAAATTCCAACAACCCCTCTCCCCACAATTTGGACCTGGATCCCAGCAGATACCACTTTGGTGGTTCAGTTTGCTGGTTTGCCTACCCATCTTCCCCCAGAGGTGCTCCACCAGGATCTGATAGAAGGTTTGGCAGCCTATGGCTCCAAACCCATCTTGCAATTTGTGGTCCCAAATGGGGTCATACACCTCGCTGGGCCTTAGGCATCTGCCACAATCAGACCCAAATCAAATAAAATTGCCCTGTTGATTCCCCCTCATGCCATTATCCCCTCTGCCCCTGACCATCCATTCTGGGCTGACGCCAAGGGCGAATGGATGATATGTCCATCCTGTATTGAGTTGGACCACTTGAAATGCAAGTGCCCATCCCTAGCTGCTTTTGACGGCACTAATTTTTCATCTGCCAGCTTCCAATCTGCCACCTACCCCACACCAGCTTTGGTATGGGGTATGATCCTACCTCCCCTCCCCCAAAGCCTGTTGCTGCAGATTTGCCAACAGCCATCAATCAGCCTCCACCTTGTCCCAGTGCCACAAACGCTCTAATTAATCAAGCACAGGCTTGAACCCAGTTTGATCCCATGCATCCTCTAACAAATCATCCAAACCTCAAAAATATGCTGAATCCCCAATTCAATTCAACCAAAATCCTTGGAATCTATTGGCTGAAATTAATGAGTCTGGAAATATAATCTAATACTGCAATATACAAATCAAGTGGTTTGTATATATTGACCAAGACGATGAGCTACCCCCTCAATTATATGCCCCAGAAAATGCTGAAACATTCCGCGGCAACCACCAGTTGGCTGGTGAAGCAACGGCTAAGCCAGAATGTCATCCTCTCCACAAAGCTGCTGCCAAATTAGTGGCGATGCTCGCAGGAGGAATTCCTCTTCCCATTATTCCCTAGCCAATAAGGTTCAAAAATATGTCCTGAAGCCCACAAAGGCATCAATGACGCCATCCAGCACATGGCAGTGGTAGCGTGGAATCCCAAATCAAAGATTACCTGCACCAATATTGCCACATTTGTAAAGCTACTCAATGCACACATGAAGCTGAACTAGCTTTGGCCAATTATGTCAGAACACTTATTTATAATGGCTGCATTCCTACCACCCTGATCATCAGAAATATATCTCCACATCCCATTGATGCCCCAATGCCCCTGCTCTCCGCCGTAGCCCATGCCCTACTTTGGGATGAAGTAGAGGCTGAGGATGAGTCTCCTGATCCCCCTCCCCTTCCACCATGATGGGATAAGCAGTTCCTCTGTACCACCTGGTAGGTTGAGTTCACATTATGATTGTCATCCGCTCATTTTGGGATCTTGTTTGTTTTATTTGGTGAGGATTTATTTTTAGGTTTTTAGTTTTGGTAATGTCCATCCCCTGGTCAGCTTACCTTGGTTAAATAAATAGTTAGATATATTGTAGTAAGTAAATTTTCAGGTGTTGGTTGGACCATTTGCAACAATGCATTAAACGCTTTTAGAAGAATAAAAACCCAAAGGATTGTAATGATAATGCTTTATGGTTAATAAAACTGGATAAAATGTTAAAAAGATAGGTAGCGCCCTCACAAGTGAAGGCACCAGCATAGATGATGGGAATAGGCTTTTGGGGTTGATAATGCCGTCCTTGGGTGATATATCCTTTTCTTGGGTTGCAGGAATTTGGTTCATATATGGAGGAAAGGGCCATAATTGTAAAATTTATGTAGATATTGGGGCTGCTAGAGGTGATGGGTGTCATATGAACATGATATAATAGTGGGAACTAACCCCAAAGATAAGGCTGGGCGCTTGGAGGCCCAAAAGGTGAAGCTACAGGGCCTCCCAGACCTGAAGCACACCCTAGACCAGCACTGGGTAAGGGCAAAATATGCCCAGGTTGGTCCTAGTGGGGTGCCAAGTGCCCAGCTCTTGACGTCGAGCCAGGCGTTAAAATGAAAGATTTACCAAATGAATGTGGATGGTTCGATTCATTTAGTCAAGGAGTGGGGTTTTGAAACCCATTCTATTTTTGAAACAACGCGCTTGGGTCAAATCTAACTTCAATTGATCACTTGAGTGAAGTCAGTTTTGGCCTATTCCATCAACTTGGATGGCAGTATCGCCCTATTGGTGAGTCAGTGCTTGGGCCCACTGTGGCATGAACCCTATTCCCACATTTGAACTTAAATACATTTTCCCCAACCAACAATTCTTGTTGGTTGACTTCCCAAATAAACCTATACCCCATTTAAGTTATTTCTAATTTTATGATATTCCAAATGCTCCTGTGCATGAACCTCTTCGATGAGGTCTCACACTCCATTACCCTTGCCATTGCAAGTACCATGCAGCTCTTCCCTCATGCACCATTTGTCCACCCAGGATCCCTCCAATCTGGGCCTCTTAGCCCCGTCCTATATGTGCACTGCGTCACCCTTATATGGGGTTTTATTATAAAATTCACCATTGTATGCCTAAGTGGTTATTGCTCCAGCACCCTCTGCTGGGCTCTAATCACATTGGCACTAATGGCTAGTTCCCCGGTGTTGGCCTGGTGCACCGCGCACTGCCACACTGGGAACAGGAGAGTTATAGACACTCTCCTTACATTAGTTGACCAACCTTTTTTCTTATGTGCACGAACTTTTTTTGTGTGGAACTTTTCTGAAGTGGAAACAGTGGCCGTCAGCTGTGGGCTCCAGCTGTTGTTAGCCGCACTGCTGTTTCCTCATTTTCCCAAAGGTTGGAGCAAATCAACATTATTTTTGTTGCCTCCAACCGAAAAGTATCCACCCTTCATGTTTGTACCTGGTGGAGTTGGACACTTCGATGCCCAAAAGTCATGATTCCCCAACTTTCCACCAAATTTATTAAAATATATTCCAATAGAAAAATTTTTCCTTGCCAGCATGTTCAGACGATGCTGACGGAATTGGCACATATGGGCCTGGGGATGGTAACCTTGGATAACGTCGGGCATTCCATTGCTGTTCAAAGGATAGGGTTGTTCTCGTCAGAAAATGCGTTTTTTAACGAAAAACCTGGTCTTTATTTCTGAACCGTTTATTATTGCATATGGCCTGGATGAGGACCCTATTTTGGTATAACAGAGTACCCCTAAGAACCCACGGTTGACCTCTACCATGATTTGGCGCACTCAGGAAGGTGAGAAGGAACTTTATTTAAAATATAATCAAGTATATGCACCTGCAGAAGGCATGGTGGGGTATGTGGCCTCAGTATTGAGAGTGGCCAAATATCCCTCCCCCTTTTTGATTCCAAAACAGATTCTGATGGCGTGCTGAAGCCAGAGGAAGAAATTTTTGGTGAGCTGTTGTCGTTGTCTACCATAAATAATGACCATTACAGGTATTTTCTATTGACTGCCACCATCTCCTCTCCTTTAGGGAAGCTCACCACTACTATTTTGGTGGACACTGGCGCCTCTGGAAACTATATGGACCAGTACTTAGCTGACTACCTTGGGCTGAGTTACTTTCCAGGTGATGTGGTTAGAGGAGGGGCGTCCCATGGTACTCCTACTCTGAAGATCATTGGGACAGTGGACTATCAGGTTGGCAAGTAACACTTGTCTGATCACTTCAGTGCTATCAAAAACCTCCTGTTCCCTGTCATTTTAGGTGTGGAGTGGTGGCGGAAGTTTGACGTTAGAACTAACCTGAAGGAGAATACCTTGTCCCTCACCATTAAGAATGGTCGCAGATTTTTGTTGTGCCTTTTTCAGAAGAAAACGCCCCAGGCAAGTTGCCTCATTGGCCCCACCATATCCCTTGTCGCCTTGCCTCAATGCAGAAGCCCTCAGAGGAGATTTCTATACCTTCTTGCTTGGAGGGTTTGGAATCCTCTTTTGATGCAGAATCTGCCAACGCACTCCCTGAGCACTCTAATTTTGATTGTGACTTCAAGCTCACGGTGGATCTGGTGCATATCTCTTCTCCTATTTACCCATTGACTGTCCAGGAGGAGGCGTTAGATGAGTGAGTAAAAGAACAGTTAGCCAAGGGTGCGATTTTTCAGCGTACTTCCCCTGTATGCTCCCCCTACTCTTCGTGAAGAAGTCTGATGGTACCTTATGCCCCTGCGTAGACTTTGGTAACCTTAACAACGTTACTGTACCAGACCTCCATCCTATCCCTTTGGATTCCCAGATTTCACGTTATGTGGAGAAGGCGAAGGTTTTCTCCAAGCTGGATTGCCTCAGCGCGTTCAATCAGATCTGGATTAAAAAGGGACAAGAGTGGTTGACCGCATTCTGTACCAGAAAAGGGATCTTCCATTTCAGGTCATGACCTTTGGGCTTAAGAATGCCCCTGCTATCTTTCAACGCCGCATTGATGCAAAGTTGGGGGACTTGTTAGGGGTATGCGCGGTCGCCTACATGGATGATATCCTGGTGTTTTCACCTGATCAGGAGTCCCATGCAGTACACCTTTGGCAAGTGGTGGAGCGGTTAAAGGCAGCCAGCCTTAAACTGAAGATAAGCAAATGTGAATTCTTTAAGTCCCAGGTCACTTTTATGGGCAACGTCGTGCTTGACCAGGGACACATGATAACTCCTGACAAGGAGAAGGTTATTTGTAAGTGACCTACCCCCACCTCAGTTAAGGAATTAAGGAGCTTTTTGGGGATTTGCACGTTCCTCAAGAAGTTCACTCCCAATCTGTCTGAGGTGGTAGCTCCCCTATACAAGGCTAGCGGTGCAAGGTGCTTCAGTGGTCCCCCACTTTGGAGAATGCTTTCCAATCAGTGAAGTGCACCCTGTTGTCCACGACTGTTCTTCGCCATGTTGACCCTTCCAAGGAGTTCATTGTGTTGAATGATGCCTCTAACTTCGCCATAGCGGCTGCTTTGTTACAAGTAGGCGAAGATGGGATAGAGCATCTGGTGTGATATTTTTCTGTGAAAATGTCTTTGCCAGAGTTGAATCACGCCGTTTATGACAAGGAGTTACTAGCAGTGGTGGAGGCGCTGACATATTGGTGTCACCACTTGAATGGCTCTACCCAACCATTCTGTGTATGTACAGACCACCATGCCTTGCTTTACTACCGCGCTTCAAGTCCTAACCCCATGGCACACCCGTTGGCATGAGACCCTTGCCCAATTTGCATTCACTTATGAGTTCACCAAGGGCAAGGATAATGGTTTGGCGGATGCTTTGAGCCGCAACCCTGCTTTAGCCCCTGACCCCAAGGAGGTAGAGGTCACAACACCCAGGTTATGATCCCTCCAAGTAAAATTCTGTCGTTGCTTCCCTCTCCCCTGTCTAGCGGGCCAGCGCTTGCACCTCTGGATAACGTGAAGGAATATGGTATGTTCATAAAGGTCATCCTCTCTCAGCCTCTGTCAGGCGAATATGCCATGGTCCTTGCAAAGAGCGCTTCAAATCAAGAGGATCTATCCAGGGGCTATCATGTAAAGGATGAGATGGTGTGGTTCCAGGGATGCCTTTGGGTACCTGCTGGACTACTGCGCCTGGAAATCATTTGGGACCATCATGATGGAATCATCATTGGTCATCCAGGGAAAGCAAAGAACTTGGAGTTGATATGACGCACCTACAATTGGAAGGGCTTTCCTGCTCATGTGGGGGCGGTATTGTAAGGAGTGCCTGGTATGCAACCAGATGAAACCCAATCATCAACCTTTAGCAGGATTGTTGGTATCAATCCAAAAGGCTGATGGTCCCTGGACTTCCATCTCAGTTGATTTCATTGTGGAATTACCAGCTTTGGATGGTTATGATGCCATCATGGTGGTAATGGACCGGTTCACAAAGTTTTCCCACTTTATTCCTTGCAGAACCACTATAACCGCAGTGGAGATGGCTAGGCTTTTCATTAGCCATGTGTTTGCACTCCATGGGGTTCCCCAAGAAACTATTAGCGAGTGGGGCCCTCAGTTTACCTCCATTTTTTGGGAAGAGTTGTGTAAGACTCTTCAGATTCGCCCTTGCCATTCAACTGCCTATCATCCCCAATCAGATGGGCAGACTGAATGAGTTAACCAGTGCTTGGAACATTTTCTGCGGTGTTACACCACTGCAGATCATTCATATTGGGCTTCTCACCTTCCCATGGCCCAGTTTAGCTACAACAATACCTTACAACCTTGATTGGTTTTTCCCCATTTTTCACCAGCCATGGCTTTAACCCCGCCTTTAACATGGAGTCCAGATGTGGGTCTAAGGTTGAAGTGGTGGTGGAATTTTCCAAGACCATCAAGAAGGTCCACCAGGGGTTTTCACAAGCTTGGAGGTGGCAATGCAAGTGTACAAGGATAACGCTGATGGGAAGCGCCAAGTGGGTCCAGCGTACAAGGAAGGAGATCTCGTGATGCTTGATGCTCAGAACATCCCTATCAAGCAGCCATGCAAGAAGCTAGGACCTAAGAGGATTGGCCCTTACCGCGTTGTTAGAAAGGTGGGCCATGCCTCATACCAGCTGGATCTTCCCCCTTCATTTTAGACTTCTCAGTGTTTCATGAGAGCAAACTCATGTTGTTTGAGGGCCCCCACCAGAGACTCCTGAGGCCTATCTCGTGGATGGGGTGCCAGAGTGGGAGGTGGAAGAAATAGTTGCCTCATGCCACATTAAAAGAAGACTTGATTACCTGGTATCCTGGAAGGGCTTTAACGCTGCCAAAAACAGTTGGGTTCCAGTGCGCGACTGTGTGCATGCCCAAGATCTGATTGATGCCTTCCACCAGTGGTTTCCTCATGCTGCCGGATCTCAACCCCAACTGACTGTCGCTGCCATGAAGTTAACCCCTGCCCACAAAAACTTTTCCCTGGTGCAAGCCCCTGGAGGGGGTTGAGCCCCATCAGGAGGAGAGGGTAATGTCATGTGAACATGACATAATAGTGGGAATTAACCCCAAAGATAAGGCTGGGCACTTTGAGGCCCAAAAGGTGAAGCTACAGGGCCTCCCAGACCTGAAGCACACCTGAGACCAGTGCTGGGTAAGGGCAAAATATGCCCAGGTTGGTCCTAGTGGGGTGCCAAGTGCTCATCCCTTGACGTTTAGCCAGGCATTAAAACAATTGATTTACCAAATGAATGTGGAAGGTTTGATTCAGTTAGTCAAGGATCGGGGTTTCAAAACCTGTTCTATTTTTGAAATAATGTGCTCAGGTTGAATCCAACTTCAATTGATCACTTGGGTGAAGTCAGTTTTGGCCTATTCCATCAACTCGGATGGCAATATCACCCTATTGGTGAGTTGGTGCTTGGGCCCACTGCGGCATGAACCTTATTCCCCTGTTTGAACTTAAATACATTTCCCTGACCAACAAGGACTGTTGGTCGACTTTCCAAATAAACCTATACCCCATTTAAGTTATTTCTAATTTTATGATATTCTGAACGCTCCTGTGTGCAAACCTCTTTGAGGAGGTCTCATGCTCTGTTACACTTGCCATTGCAAGTACCATGCAGCTCTCCCCTCATGAAATGTTTATCCGCCCAGGATCCCTCCAATCTGGGCCGCTTAGCCCCATCCTATATGTGCACTGCGTTGCCCTTATATGGGGTTTTATTATAAAATTCACCATTGTATGCCTAAGTGGTTATTGCTCTAGCACCCTCTGCTGGTCTCTAATCACGTTGGCACTAATGGCTAGTTCCCTGGTGTTGTCCTGGTGCACCACGCACTGCCACACTGGAAACATGAGATATAGACGCTCTCCTTACAATGGGCCACACCAAGATTGGTTGCTCCCTAAATAAGCCTTTAGACTTATTAAAAAATTTAAAAGATTGAGATGTTCTCTACCCTCAGCGGCCTAGCATTAATCTGGCACAGGAAAAGAGGTATTTAAAAGGGATATAGGAGATTTAAACTTGGGAGAACTGGAAGTAATGGGCATAAAATTAAGATTTTATGGCAAAATCTCAGAATTCTGTTATAAAAGATAGGTTAAATGGATATGGTATTTGGGATATTGAGGAAATTTAGGAAAAGGTAATGGTATAAGTAACTTACCTGGAGCAATGTATGCCATTTTGCCATGTAGTTGAGGGATTTCTCTTATGAGAGCCTGATCCTCTCAACTTACAAACATTAAGGCAATGTGGGGATATGGCAGTCTTATAAGTTAGAGGGTAGAAGGCACTGTAAAGCCTTAATTATACAATCAAATATATAGTTAATGTTTTTTTAGTCAATAGGTCATAACATATATAAAAATTATAGATCTAGAAAAGTAAAAATTCTAGAAAACAATAAAAGTATAAAAATAGAAAAAATAAAGTTATTTGGAAAAAACATTAATTGGAAAAAATAAATAAAATAAAAATTAATTATTTTATTTCATAGATTGCATCTTGTGGCTTAATCCCATCTACTTAGTCACCCAAACCTTAGTCTATCTAAGATGTTTTTGGGGGAAGGGTGTTGGGTGATGAGAAATTACAAGTTTAACTCTGGACAGGCCAGATGGCCAATACCCAACCTAGGAGGAAGTCAGCATAGTTGGTGATCAAATCTGAGTAGCTTTTATATGGCGCTGGAGCATATTGTGAATGATCAAGTTTTATTGGTGTCGGGACCACTGAAAATTATATTGGAGGAAATGTTGCCAGTTTGCCTATACCACAATTAAGATCCTGCCTTAACTTATTGGACTCTGACTTGAGCTTCATAATCAATATCCATCTGACTTGAAGCATAGGATCGCTGTCCCATAAATCAAGTATATCCAAGCTGAGTGACACATGGGCATCTGCCCCTTAAAAAGCCATCCATATAGTGATGATGGCATGAATAATACCTGCGGCAAAGTTTTGCTGTATAATCTGGCCAAGCTGTCTGATAGGGTATAAACTTTGTTGACCACATTATCCAGCTTCAGCTTAGATATCAATTGGTTAAACTTTCTAGGTGATTGCCAATGGTCATTTGTAAAAGTTTGCTAATTACCTAACTCACTAGTAATAATATTGTGACTTGATCCTGATAACTGATGCAGATTAATACCTAGTTGGGCTCATCTGTTGCTAAAATTTGTATATAATTAAGCAATAAGGCTATGGAGTCGTTACCCTGGTATGTGGATCAATCAGGACAAGCCTCCAATCAATTTTAGATATATGGTTGAAACCGCTGCAGCCCTGCAACGCTGGTTTTGATGGCAGTTATCTAATACCTAAGTGACATGGCCTGATATTTTAAGGGTAAATGTTTCATTACCTAAATGTGGCTGCTAGCTATACCCAATGTATTTAGCTGGGGCTGGCTAATTGTGCCTTTGATGCTCTTTTAATGCTATCCTAAAAGGGATATAAGCCTGTCAGCAGTGGTTGCCTTTCAAGTAGAGATGACAACAGTTTAATCGGTCTTCAGAATCTATATAATTCCCTTCAAAGTAATAAGCTTGTTGACAATAATTGCCAAATCAAGTGGAGGGGCAACAGTTATGTTGACCAATAAACTTATGAAATCCATATGTAGTATATAAATTCTTGTTATCTTTTAAGAAAGTATCTAGACTAAACCTACTTATTGTGTTTGCTTCAGTTGACGTATCTAGGCTTGGTTCACCTTATCATTTTCTCAAAATATCTTGAGTGATGTCAATAATCACTTGTTAAGAAGAGATCTGAGGGAGGTCAAAAGCACTCGTTTCAATAGTTGACTAGGCTAGTTGTCATCACAGGCTAGCAAAATCTTTGTTGGGTTTCAGTTGATAAGCTTGTGCACCAAACTCGAAAAGTTTACAGCCTCCAGACTATAATTTTACCAGAGTTAAACCTCATGCTTGATTCTAAAATTAAGGCTACAGCTGTAAACCCAAATTTGTTGGACTGGTCATACGGTCTAAAAGAGGCCAGTATGATTAGGGGTAAATAATCTACAAACATCCCATCACTATTGCTATAAGGCTACCAACCTCATTCCAGTATAGTAACCCATGCATTGGGTTTTGTCTTGAGGATGCCTGTTTGCAGGCGCATAAAGAAGACAAGTTTGGCAGGTTTACTGACACGCAACGATCATAAGGAGGCTTAGGGGCCACCTGTAAAGGCTAATCTAACCCATATTTGCTTTTAGGGTGATGTTATAACTTAAGTTTGGATGCCCAGCTTGGCGTATCAGAGTAGCTTGCTAGTTGTTTGTGTTTATAGATCAGCTCATTGATCATATCCGTCAATGCCATCTGATAAGCCAATCCTTAAGGCAACCCAGTCAGTGAGGTAATAATTTATCGTTATAATGTGGATAATAAAGCGAATGGTCACAACTGAGTCAAAACCTTTGGTTTGAGAAGTTCAGTTGGCTCTTACTTAAAGCTTTGCCCCTATGAGGGCCTAGTAGTAAAGCGCGGTAAGTTTTGAGCCCAGGGCGTGCCCCAAAGCTACCGACGCTGGATGTGGATTGGAACGGGAGTGTATAAAAATCAGTTACCACCTCGGGGCGAAACTCAAGCTTTAATCGGGACTAGTACTTTTCGGCCATGATCATAACGGCCAGGGAAGTCCACCCCGTAAACAGCCGGGAACGCTGGCCGGTGCCATCGATCCCCGAGTACTGCTCCCATAGGTAGCCAGTCCTTTGGTACTCCTTGAGCAGGTTGCGGAGGACGTGCTGGCGGAGCTCGGTGTAGATCTGGGTGGCCTTTTCGGCGTGGGGGAGGGTGGGGTCCATGTGGTTGCGGTAAAGGGAGGACAGGAGGAGGTAGTTGAAGTTGATCCAGATGGGGCCCCTCCAGTAACTCTCCTCCTTGTAGTACAGAGGATCCGCTTGGGATAGGGAACGGATGCCGTAGGGCGACCACAGCTCGTTGGGGTCGTGGAGGAGGTCGAGGGCCGCCTGGACCTGAAATGAGTCCGGCTCCAGAAGGCCAAGGGCCAAGGGCAGGATGGAGAGATAGCCCTTGTGGCATACGTGGCCAAAGGTACCGGTGGGGTCGGTACCGACGTCACAGAAGGCGGCATCCTTCTCTCGCTCCAGTGGACTTGGATCAGCGTACTGCGGATGTCGTTGTAGACGGAATCCAACCATTCGTAATCCGCGCGGTTGCCGAGGCTCGATGCCATGTCCCTCAGCACACGGGTCATGAAGCCCATCCAGCTTATCAGATCGACGTGCAACTCGTTGTCGCCCATGGTGGGGCGGGGATAATCATCGAGTCCGGAGGGTAAGCAGTGATATAGTGTCCGCCCCCGCCAACGGTATACTTCCGTAGCATTCTCCATCTTGCCAAACTGGGTTTCGCGATACCAGTTGTAGTTCCGTTTGGCCAGCGGGTAGATGTGCTCCAACCAAGCCTGGCCCAGTTCGGGATCCCCCAAGTGGCGCTGGGTTTGTAAAGCATCGTCGAGGTCGTGGCCGCTGGGATCCAAGTTGAGGCGCAAACTCTTGGCGTCCATCATAAATTTCTCAATGGCCAGGAAGAGGGTGGGGGGATTGGCGTAGTCCTGGTGCTGGGTCTGGAACTGGGGTGGGACCTTGGAGCGGGCCTCGGGGCCGAGGATCTGCTCGCGAGCAATCCAACCGTTTTCATCAGCCAGCTCAAACCAAGACCTGAGGATCTCCAAGCTGAGATCGCTGTCCCACTCCGAAATCAAAAGCAGATGGAACCCCTCATCCCATAGGAACCCGCGGGGAAAGAAGGGTCTCGAGGGAACCGAGGTAAATAACGAGGTGGGCGGGGCGTACTCCACCCTGTCGGAGGTGGTGTCGTCCTCAAACTCTGGCGCTGGCTCTGGGGGTCCCACCTCCTCCTCCTCGTCGTCATCGTCGAAATCTCCCACTGAGACGTCATCGTCGGTTTCTTTGGTAGCGGGGCTCCTCTTCTCAACTTTACGCACGATGCTGTCGCCGTAGAAGTAGCTAAGCAAGTTATCAGCCAACCATTTTGGATCCGCTTACCCCACGCCACCCAGCAGATTGCTTAGAGCGGCTTCGGCGAACTCAATCTCCGACTCCGAAAACCCGTTCCGCCCGAGATTGAACACCCTTTCAAACTTGGCCTTGAAGGTTTCGCTTCGCTTGGCGATCAGTTCCGAGATGGCCTCCCCTAGGAAGTTTTAACCGCCCACAAGACTTATAACTCACGCCCAAGTTGCGAAGTCGAACCCTCCATTTCGTAGACCACATCAGCTGACCCAAACATTTGCTTCGAATCTCACTTACCCTACCTCGAATTCCCCATTATAGATATTCTGGACGATGTAGAGGTTGGCATCCTCCTCCTCCTTCCTGCCAAGTCCGAACACGAAGCCCGGGTTAAGAAACCGTTCTTCGTTATTCCGAATAGCCTGCTCGTGAAGTTGGACCCGCTGGCCTCCGACGCGTTCGAGGGCCGGAACGAGAAGGCCTGGATTTGATTAGGCCCTACGCGGCTTTCACCGCTTACTGAGAACTCGCCAGATATCTTCGGCATCGAACCTTGCCGAAAGGGAGCTGGGTTGGCTCACATCCATCTCGTCGGGGTCGCTGTCGATCTGGATATCCCCCGAGTTGAGGCGTTCATTTTTCGCACCTGCAACCGATAAGCTTTTGAGGTTGCTTCAAACCTTGTAAAACCCTAACCCTGAAATGCCCATGGGTGGAGCTATACCCCTTAACTTCGAGGTCGGCGGAAGGCTTGGGTTAAGGAGTCAATAGAACCTCGCACCAAACCCTACATCCTTATCTTCAGGCTCCACGCGGTTGAGGGTCCCCTCGTTGTCCAACCCGATGTAATAGTATATCCCAGTGACGATGGGTTGGCCTTGGGTCAAGGGATCAGGCTCATTTAAAAAATAGCGTACCAGGATCCAACGGCTTCCCAGAGATCCGAACCGCCCAATCACCCCCTAGAAAGTATTGTCTCAACTTGCGTATCCTTTCAACGGCCTACCATCCGCTTGCGACGGGACTTTCACGAACTCGGTACGCAGCAGCAGGTTGAAGCGAGTATCGTGAACCTCCTGGACCCCAAATAAGCGGCCGTCGTGCTTCACGTAGCCGTATTTTGAGAAGTCGTCCGTCTGCTCGCAATCGTGTCGAAAGGCTTTATAGGTTAAACTTAGCGTAAGCCAAATCTAGTGCGGGAATAGTCCAGGTTACACGCAAAAGGGTTAAGGTGTACAAATAAACCGAACAATTCGTAGCTAAGCCTAAAAAAGAAAGGCCAAGAATAACCTACACTTCCATTGGCTAGGCTTGGCATGCCCATCCCAAATCAGCCCCGTCAGCGCCGAGTTCGGGACGCGAGCTCGGGTACCGAAGAATAGGTTGGGGCGGTAGGTTCCCCAGTACAGCGTGCGGTTGTCGATCCTCGCACTGCTCAGCTGGTGGGAAAAGCCCGCGTCAGACGGGTTTCCCGCTACCCCGAGTACGAAATATATTCCCCATTTTAAGCTAATTATCATCGTAGCGCCTAATGGTGGGAATCAGCTTGTTGTTTAAACCCAATACCTCAAAGTTGGTGGTTGGATTCATTACTCGGGGTAGGTTTGATCTCATCCCACTTACAACCAATCAATTTGATTCACATTTGAGATCTTTCGAAGGTCCGTCCGAATGGATGACACGTTCGATTACGTCCTGTGGCCTCTACAACCTTCAACCTTACTTAATCATCAAAGCTCGGCAAGCTCGCCACGTTGCATCATCCTATAAAGTAAATTATTCGTAGATCGAGCGAATTAGAATTAATCAACCTAACCGCAGATGACGTTGTAAACTTTAAACCCCAACTACCAATTCTGAAACTTTGATTGGCTTACTGAGAGTTTACTTTCAATTATCTAACACGCGTAAGTGATCACTTACTAGAGCCCCGCGTGGGGGCGGTAAAGCACTGGATCACTGATAACGAATTAGTTAGCTTATAGCTTACTTAATTAGTCATTATAGCTATATACTTAACTTGCTGACTTCCATCCATCTTGCTGGTATGATTAATTAATGATTTTGAGTATAAAGTAAAAATTATTTAAACCTTTCAAGCTTAAATTAATAATTTAATTTATATTCATTTGATCAGCCTAATCCCAAACTAAATGTCAAGCAAGTGTCCATAACTCTCCAGTTCCCAGCAAAGTGATGCAAAGTGCACAGCCCCAACGCCAGGGAACTCATCAATATTATTAGTAGTTTAGCCCCGCGGAGGGTGCTAGAGCTAAAGAAACTCAGGGCAAGGGTGTTCACCATGGTACATTAACAAAAGATGAACAAACAAGACTTGGGTGGTCCCCAAAGAGGAGTCCATACCCAAGCGGTGATCTGGGCTGGAGGGCTTGGGTGCCTTGGTTTGGAGGGGACCAGAGTGGTCTAGCGGTGTACCAGCTTTGATTGTTAATTTGGTACAAATAAAATGGTTGATGTTATTAGGGACCTCCCCAAAGAGGTCCACACACAGGTTAGCCCAAGTTAACATGCAAACAAATATAAACTAATGGGGTTTATTTAATAAGGAAGATGACCAATGAGAAAGGGTGGTCTTGTGAAAACACAATTAAATAATCAGAGGGAATTATTTATTGGTGGAATTGGTACTAAGCCTAAGTGCACCAATAAGTGCATGCTTCCATCAGCCTGGGTACTATAGCTCAAGAATGCCCAAACTTGGGTAATTGATTGTAGGCATGGCTGACCCAGTTCAAAATTTCAAAAATTGAATGGGTTCAAAGCCCCATTTGCTGATCAACCAAAATGAACTGTTGTTAAGATGGTAAGATATCCATTTTAATGCCACTGCTGTAACACAGGGCTGGGCATTATACACTTCCCCTGGACCAATCTGGGCATATCTGGCCTGCACCCAGCGTTGGTCCACAGTGTGCAAGAGGTCAGGAAGGTCCTGAAGCTTAACAACCTTAAACTCCTGAATCCAGCCTTGTCTTTGCACTTGGTGCCCTCAATAAAATCATGTAAACATGACATTACCCTCTCCTCTTTTTTGGGCTCCCCTCCAGGGGCATCAGCCAAGGAAAATTTTTGTGAGCAGGGGCTAACTTCATGGCAGTGATGGCTTGCTTGGACTTAGATTCTGCAGCCTCAGGGAAATGCTGGTGTAATGCTATGATTAGATCTTGAGCATGGGTGAAATCACATGCTAGTACCTAACAGTTCTCAGCTACATCAAAATTTCTTCCAAAGTACAAGGTACTTGAGTCTTCTTCTTACCCGATGGGAGGCTACGATCTCCTGCACTTCCTACTATGGCACCCCATCCATGAGATAAGCCTCAGGAGTCTCTGGTGGGGGCCCCCAAATGATATAAGATTGCTTTCAAGAGAGACTGAAAATATTCTAAATGAGGGAGGGAGATCCAACTGGTATGAGGCATGACCCACCTTTCTGACAATGCAGTAAGGTGTAATCCTATCTGGTCCCAGCTTTTTACATGATTGTTTGATTAGATGTATTAGAATCCAAATCACAAGATCTCCTTCCTTGTATGCTGGTCCAACTCATCTATTACCATCGGCATTCTTGTAAGCCTGCATGGCCGCAATTAAATTTATGCTCACCCTTTGGTACACTTTCTTGATCAATTTAGAAAAGTCTACCACCACTTCCACCTTGTATCCACAACTAAGCTCCATTGTAAGGAGAGTGTCTATAACTCTCCCATTTCCAGCGTGGTGGTGCTTGGTGCATAGAGCCAATGCATGGAAACTAGATGTTATTACTAAAGTTACTAGCATCCAGCAGAGGGTGCTGGAATAATAATAACTACAACTAAGAAATACAATCAGAAACCATCCAAAAATGGTGTGGTGCACCTGGAGAGAAGGGGTAAATAGCCCAGGTTGGAGGGTACCTGGGCGAACCAATGGTGCATGTGGGGAAAATTGGATTGTGTCCACAATGGAAAGGTTCACAGAGCGTGAGACCTCCTCAAAGAGGTTTGCGCACAGGATCGTTATAAAATACATAAATAAAGCGTTAGAACGGGGAAAGGTTTTATTGGGAAAGTTGACTAACAAGGAATGTCGGTTGGGGAAAACATATTTGAACTTGACCAGGGGAATTAGGGTTATGCCGCAGTGGCCCAAGCACTGACCCACCAATAGGGCCACGTTGCCATCCAAATTAGTAGAATAGGCCAAAATTGACTTCACTTGAGTGATTGATTGAAGTTGGATTTGACCCAAACGCATTGTTTTAAAAATGGAATGGGTTTTGAAACCCCGTTCCTCAACAAACCAAATAGAACTGTCTGCAGTAATTTGGTAGACCATCCATTTTAACGTCTGACTGACATAAGGGGCTGGGCACCTGGCACCCCACTAGTACCAACCTGGGCATATTTTGCCCATACCCAGCGTTGGTCTAGGGTATGCTTCAGGTCTGGGAGGCCCTGTAGTTTCACCTTCTGGGCCTCCTGGCGCCCAGCCTTGTCCTTGGGGTCAGTCCCTACTATGATGTCATGGGACCATGACATTACCCTCTCCTC
This sequence comes from Massospora cicadina, assembly GCA_022478985.1. Classification (NCBI taxonomy): domain Eukaryota; kingdom Fungi; phylum Entomophthoromycota; class Entomophthoromycetes; order Entomophthorales; family Entomophthoraceae; genus Massospora; species Massospora cicadina. Next base: position 137,182 of record JAKSZP010012000.1, read on the forward strand.
CCGATGGGGCTCAACCCCCCCCTCCAGGGGCTTGCATAAGGGAAAAGTTCTTGTGGGCAGGGGCCAACTTCATGGCGGCAATGGTCATCTTGGGCTGAGATCCAGCAGCCTGGGGGAAACACTCGTGGAAGGCTTCAATCAGATCTTGGGCATGCACACAGTTGCACACTGGAAACCAACTGTTCTCTGCAGCGTCAAAGCCCTTCCAGGATACCAGGTGCTCCAGTCTTCTTTTAATGCAGCGAGAGGAAACTATCTCTTCCACCTCCCACTATGGCACCTCATCCACAAGATAAGCCTCAGGAGTCTCTGGTGGGGGGCCCTCAAACAACATGAGTTTGCTCTCATGAAACACTGAGAAGTCTAAAATGAAGGGGGAAGATCCAGCTGGTATGAGGCATGGCCCACCTTTCTAACAACGCGGTAAGGGCCAATCCTCTTAGGTCCTAGCTTCTTGCATGGCTACTTGATAGGGATGTTCTGAGCATCAAGCATCACGAGATCTCCTTCCTTGTACGCTGGACCCACTTGGCGCTTCCCATCAGCGTTATCCTTGTACACTTGCATTGCCACCTCCAAGCTTGTGAAAACCCCTGGTGGACCTTCTTGATGGTCTTGGAAAATTCCACCACCACTTCAACCTTAGACCCACATCTGGACTCCATGTTAAAGGCGGGGTTAAAGCCATGGCTGGTGAAAAATGGGGAAAAACCAATCAAGGTTGTAAGGTATTGTTGTAGCTAAACTGGGCCATGGGAAGGTGAGAAGCCCAATATGAATGATCTGCAGTGATGTAACACCGCAGAAAATGTTCCAAGCACTGGTTAACTCATTCAGTCTGCCCATCTGATTGGGGATGATAGGCAGTTGAATGGCAAGGGCGAATCTGAAGAGTCTTACACAACTCTTCCCAAAAAATGGAGGTAAACTGAGGGCCCCACTCGCTAATAGTTTCTTGGGGAACCCCATGGAGTGCAAACACATGGCTAATGAAAAGCCTAGCCATCTCCACTGCGGTTATAGTGGTTCTGCAAGGAATAAAGTGGGAAAACTTTGTGAACCGGTCCATTACCACCATGATGGCATCATAACCATCCAAAGCTGGTAATTCCACAATGAAATCAACTGAGATGGAAGTCCAGGGACCATCAGCCTTTTGGATTGATACCAACAATCCTGCTAAAGGTTGATGATTGGGTTTCATTTGGTTGCAGGCCAGGCACTTTTTACAATACCTGGCAACCTGTGCAGCTAATCCCTTCCAATTATAAGTGTGGCAGATAAGCTCAAGAGTCTTCACCTTTCCAGGGTAGCCAACGGTGATCCCATCATGATGATCCCAGATGATTTCCAGGTGAGTTTTTCTGGTGGGAACTCAGAGGCATCCCTGAAAACACAACATCCTGTCCTTAACGTGGTAGCCCCAGGTAATTTCTTCTTAATTCAACTTGCTCTTGGTGAGGACCATAGTATATTCAGCTGATAGGGGCTGTGAAAGGACTACTTTTCAGAACATACCATATTCCTATGCATTTTCAAGAGGAGTAAGTGCCAACTCATGGGTCATGAGGGATGTGGGACATAATCTTACCCGTTGGAATTATCAAGTGGGTGTTGTGTAACTCTACCTCTTTGAATCAGGAGCTAAAGCAGGGTTTCAGCTCAGCACATCTGCCAAACCATTCTTCTGCCCCTTTTATAAACCCATAAAAAATGCACATTGGGTTTTGGTTCATGACAAAGGTTTGTAATGGGGTCAAGACATGATGTGCATGGTAGTACAACAAGGTACTGAGATCTGTACAAACATGGAATGGTTGGGATGAGCCATGCAATTAATGACGCCAATAAGTCAGCACCTTTTCACTGCTAATAACTCTTTATCATATATGGCATAGTTTAACTCAGGCAGAGAATCTTCCTAAAAGTATCCCACCAGACGCTCTGTTCCATCTTCAACTACTTTTAATAGGGCCACTACTATGTGAAGTTGGAGTCATCAGAAGCCACAATAAACTCCTTTTTGGGGTCAGCATGGCAAAGGATGGATATGGAAAACAGGGTGCACTTTACCACTTGGAAGGCATCCTGAAAAATTGGGAACCACTGGAGCACTTTAGCTCCACTTGCCTTATACAAGGGCGGCGCCACCTCAGAAAGATTTGCCATGAAATCTTTAAGGAACGTACACGTCCCCAAAAATCTCCTCAATTCCTTGACCAAAGTTGGGGTGGGCCACTCACAAATAGCCTTCTCCTTGTCAGGAGTTATCATGTGTCCTTGGTCAAACATGACGTTCCCCAGGAAGGTGACCTGGGACTTGAAGGATTCACACTTACTGATTTTCAGCGTAAGGTTGGCTGTTTTTAAACTCTTCACCACTTGCTATAGGTGTATTGCATGGGACTCATAATCAGGGGAAACACAAAATATACCATGTAGGCCACCGCGCACACACCTAGCAGGTCACCCAAGGCTGCATTTATATGTCATTGAAAGTTAGCAGGTGCATTTTAAGCTAAAAGGGCATGACCCAAACTGGAAATTTTCTTTTCTGGTTAGAAACGTGGTGAGCCACTCTTGGACCTCCTTGATCTGGAACTTATTAGACACATTTAAACAATCCATTTTGGAGAAGACTCTGACCTTCTCCACATATCAAGCAATCTTAGAGTCCATTAAGATGGGATGTAAATGTGGTACTGTGACATTGTTTAGGTTCCCATAATCTACACATAGGTGTAAAGTAACATTAACTTTTTTAAAAAGAGAAGTGGGGAGCATACTGGAGAGGTATGTTGAATTATTACACCTTTAGTTAACTGATCTTTGCCCACAAATCCAACGCTGCTTCCTCCTGTACAGTCAAGGGGTAAATGGGAGAAGATATATGTACCAGATCAACAATGAGTTTGAACTTGCAATCAAACTCTGAATGAGCTGTCAGTATATTAGCTGAAGCTGCATCAAACTAAGATTATAGCCCCTCCAAACATAAAGTTAATAGATGTCTTTAAAGAGGGCTTAAGCAACGGAGCAGGATTTAGAGTGTGGATATTGGGCCAGTGGGGCAGATCACCCTGAGAATTAGCCTCAGACAAAGAGATAATTAATATATGAATATTCTTTAATGTCAAGGACAAGATGTTGCCTTTCAAGTTTGTCCTGACGTCAAACTTTTGCCACCACTACACTCCCAAAAAAATTGGGTGCAAGAGATTTTTGACTGCTAGGAAGCAGTCAGCCAAATGGTACTTGTCATCTTGATAATCCACCAACCTCTGAACCTTCAGCGTGAGAATACCTTGGGAAGCCTCTCCCATAACCATACCACCTGGCAAGTAACTCAACTCAAGGTAGTTGGCTAGGTCTTATACAATAAAATTCTCAGAGAACCTGCGTTTAAAAAAATTGTTGCGCTGATTTTTCATAAAGGGGATGAAAGGGTAGCATTCAACAAAAAATATCCAGAATAGTCTTTATTAATAGAAGAAAACGCTAACACTTCACCAGAAAAACCATTATCAGGCATAAGCATGCCTCTAGGATAGGTTTTTGCATCGAAAAATGGAGAGGGATAATTGGACACTCTCACTACTGAGGCCACATATCCCACCATATCTTTGTGCAATTGCATAAACATTCCCATATTTTAATATTAACTTTTTTTTCACCTCCTGTGTTCTGCGGATCATGGTAATGATCTAGCATGGGTTCTCTGGGGTAATTTGATACAAAGAAATGAGGTCCACCTCAAAACTGCTAGAGCCAATGAATGGCTCTTTTTTCTGTATATATTTTGCGTTATAAAACGCGTTTTTGGGTGTGAATGACCCCATAATCGATTTGGTGGTCAGTTGTACATTGTTATCTAAGTCCACCACCCTTAGGCCCTTTGTCAATGATCCCGCCTGCACGTCCAAAAGTGATGCATAGAGAAATTCATTTTAGTTAAATTTTTAAATAAATTGTGGGGCTAGACTCGCCTGAACCATCTAATACCACCAGAATGGGGAGGTAATTGATGGGAGCTCTGCCCTGTTCAAAGAAAAAACATAAGTTGCAGATGCCATATTATGGGGCAGTGGCAGGTGACAGCTCTGTGGTGAAATATACTGGGACATTTAATTTAACTTTAAGGCTGGACCCCTGCTCACCTCCAAATTCCGCCAAGATGAAGGAGTGGAGGGATAAAATTCCTTCTTTTTAGAGGCGTGCATGAGTTTTTGGAGCTGATATCTATAGGGGCAATCTGGGGTGAAACAATAATAGACAAATTACCTGACTCCTTTCAGGTTGGGGCGGGTAAATTGTCCCAAAAAGCCTCAATCAGATGATCAAAGCTAGCAGGGAACACTTGACTCACTTAAGTGTCCATCCAGGAGCATCCACAACAGCACAGAAAAATTTCGTTTGGAAAACGTTGGACATAGATAAGTCTAAGACACAGCGAGATTCATAAAAATAAGGGCACATAAAACTCCTAACACTCTGGTGCACAAGTAACCCATGAGAACGTTTACAAGCAGCGGCACAAGGTTGCCCTGCCACCAAGGGTTGCTTCACACTCTCTATACTCTTAAACACCCAAAACACAGTTTTATAAATGTAAAACACCCAGGCAGAGGCCCCAAATAGAAGCTGATACAGCCACTCAACTCCTGGAGTAAGGGAGTCAGGGCTGTTTTTATTATAATGAAAAGAAGTGGTGGGAAACGTGGAAACCCAAGCAACTGGGCTTTGAATGGTCCATACCCACCATGTAGTCACCGAAATGGTGAAATTACACTGCATGCAGAAAAAAGAGAAACGCCTAGCTGGCACACTGCCAACAATAATAATACCACTGTGGAAAAGAGCGTCCCAACCACAGTGCACAACCAAAGTGCCTTAATACTACTTTGAAGACCTTTCACTTATGATACGTTTTGGAAAGACCAAAAGCATGTTGGTTATCTAATGTCTAGGTTGTGTCTGTAACGCTCCAGTTCTAATAGCGGAGGGGAGCAAGGGCTCACCCCCTGCTATGGAACACTCCGCTGAGTAAAGAGTAAAACACCATTTAGAAGAAAAGTGCACAGAATGGCCCAAGCAATGATTGTATGCATTTGGTTAATTGGGACCTCTTGGTTGGTAAATGGAACTAAATAAATTCACATAGGATACTAAACTGAATGAGGTTTTAATAAACTAGATGGCCAATGAGTAAAGTTAATCTTTCAGAAATACAATTTAACACAGTGGGAGAGTTGTCAATTGGTGAAAGTGGTGCTAATCCTAAGCAAACTAATAGGTGCATGCTATCATTGGCCAGAATCCTGTAACTCAAGATTGTCCAAACTCAGATATATAGATTGTAAATTGACTCATCCTGACTTCAGAATATTATAAATGGAACTGGTTTTAAATACTTGTTCCTCAAGTAACCATAAAAAACTGTCTGAGTTATAATATAGCTGGTGCATTTTAATGCCTGAGCTGTGGTGCTGGGCTGAGCATAATGCATATTTTAAAACCAACCTGGGCATATCTCACCTGTACCCAGAGTTGGTCCAGGGTATGTTTCAAGTCAGAAAGGCCTTGCAGCTTGACCATTTTGGCCTCCTGACGCCCATCTTTGTCCTTACAGTCTGTTCCCTCAATTATGTCATGTAGCCACAACAATGATGCTGGATACTGACTGAGAATCCAGTAAGAATACACTTCTTCAGGTTTCCACAGATGATTTAAAATAAGTTGGTTTTTGCTACCCTACTACAACTCATCTTGATACTGGGATTTAACTGAGACATCAACAAGTATAACCTTGAGTTTCCTATCAGCATACTAGAGGATGAGCTGAGAAAAGGTGCACTCAGTATAACTTGGTAGGTAGGTTACAACTAGTCATCACCAAATAAATATCCAAGGTCTGACATCACCTATTTTACCAAGGATTAATCTCTGCTCTCCACTGGATGAGTTTATACTCTGATAGTAATTAAGACTATAGGGGACCTCTTCATTTTATAAAGTAGGATAGTCAAATATAATTAAGTTTAAGTACATCAAACTGGATGTGAATTTGGTTTTTGAATAGAAATTAAAGTTTGGGATCACTCTTAGTTTTTTAGTCATTAATAATAGCGGTTAGGATTGAGCAATTTATCAAGTCAAGTTATTATCTAAAATTTGAAAAGTTTATGGATTAGTATTAGTAGGCTTATAGGTTATTAGAGAAGATGAAAGAAATAGTTTTAGAGCTCTAAGAGAGCACTTTAATAAAGCTTTATGAGTTAAAGATAACATATACCTAAGTGGGTATTTATATCAGAGCTCCAAGAGATATACCAATTGTATTTGTTAAGATCAGACTAAAATTAGTTTAATAATGAATATAAAAATGAGTTTTACCTATTGAGTTTCAGATCCCCTAAGGGTTATCATAGTACAAAGCTACCTAGAGGTTATTATACATCTTAAATTAATGATTTAATTCTATCAAATTGTAGCAATATTCTCTATATTTTTAGAATTTTAAGAACTAAGTCTATATTTTTTTAACTTTTATTCAAGGCATGCTGACCAGGTGACAGATGATACTAATACAAAACAGTAAAGACCAAAACAAATAGACGACAAAACAAAACCAAAATAAAACCTCCAACTAGGAAAGCCGCAGAGAACCACAAACCCACCATGGCAGAGGGAGATGGAGGGTCAGGCAGCTAATGTCAGGCACAGCTGTGACAAAATTAGTGACATGATTGAAGAGGTAGACATAATCTGAGAGCAAGGGTGTTGAGGTGTCAGCATGGTGCAGGTTGAGGGCACTAATGAAAGGATTAAGATCCACAATATCAGTCTGGAGAGAAGCTTCTACATATTCTGCAAGACGATGTTCAGCTTGGAGGTGGGCATCTGGGAGTAGTGCAAAATAGGCAAGACTTTTTCTTGTGACTTTAGTTTTTGGGTTAAAGGCTGAAAGGCTAATAACATAGGTTGCAGTGTTGGCGGCGTTGTAGGCCAGCTTGATGATTTCTTCCCATGCTCCTTCAGGAAAATATGGGGGTAATTTAGGCAGATGTAATCTGAATGAGAGTTCATAAGCAGATTTTGCCATTGCGTTGTGGAGTTAGGAAATATGGGGCAAGTCCACTGCTGCTAAGGCAAGCTGGTGGTCACTTTGGAAGGGGATGGCATTGGGTTTAGGGGTAAAACATCTTGGCGGGAGTGTAAGTCCTGGGGACCAGCCCCTATAACTGGATAGGGAGCAGCATCCCTTTTGGACAAAAAGGGTCCCAAAGGCCCAAGTGGAACCCTTGCCGCAGTTGAGCAACTTGACGCATGTGGTAGATGAGCGCTGGGTGACTTCTCTTCCCCCTAAAGAAAATCAGGTCTCCCCTCCACCCCCTCCTCAACCCTGGTAAGACCAATAGAGGGGACCTGCCAGGAGATTCTGCAAGCCAGGGGCCATGGGTGGACCCTGGGACCCCTCACTCACCAGGGAAAACATAGCAAAATTTTGAGAAAATAGCCAGTACTAGTATTGGAGCCTGGTCTGCAAATTCTGGGCTAAAGGAGCTGGTCCAGACTGACCGGATCTGAAAATCAGATTGGCACACAATTCAGGTTTTGAACCAGGTTACAAGCGACTTGGACCAGTTTCCCCTACCCCCAGGATGGATCCAGGAAGTTCAGATCGCATAAATAATCAGATCGAGAGTTCAGACCAGGCTGTGGATGACCCAGCACCAAGGCCACAGCCACCCAGGACAAATCTTCGGAATCCAAACCATGTGAACAGCCTGACTCAAATGGTCAAGGCCCAGATCAGTACCATTGACCTGGTTTGGCCCCAAAAATTTGGAAAAATCTGAAAAAGTTTTTTTTGATTTTTGCCAAGATTTTGGACATCCCCCCACCCTCCCACCCACCAGCCAACCAAATCCCATCGCTGATCCCCAATCACCCAATCCCTTGGCATCCCCACTATGCAATTCTCCCAATACTTAAGGCAACTGCCCTGCCAAGGGGCAGTTGTCAGTTCATTCTCTAATCTTCCCGCGCTTTGCGCTAAAATAAAACCTGAATACCCCAAACGCCTTGCTGCAGACTCCGCCTGTTTATTTTTGAAAAATTCCGCCGATTGACCCAGTGAAGCACGCCGCTGTCCAAATAATCATTCCAATGATTGCTGAATGGGTCATCCAGTCACTTGACCCCACCACATGGTGGCGGATTATATCTGCCATAAACTGCCTCACCCCCAATGACAGAGTCAATTCTCTGTCCATTTTCACATACCTGTATAATGTGAATCCATCCGGTTGCTTTGCCGCTGGGATCTCCAAGACTGTTCCCCTATTGGAGCATCCTCAGGGCATCCCCACCCTGGTGCTCGTGAGCTTGGCCCCCACACCTGGCTCATCCGCCACCAGTCCCTCCCACCTGAGGGCTCTGGAGCACCCCGCCCAAGGGAAAATCTGCCCTAAAGCTAGCCGCAGGTCCGTTTTCCTCTCTGACAGCACCCCTGTTTGCGCGGTGGGTCCTGTGCCGCCCCTCGCTGGTGCATGAACTCACCTACTCAAAAAAAGAAGTCCAGCAACCATGAACCCCAGAGGAGTCGTCATCCTCCCCACCTCTCTTACCCTTGGGGGTTGCTCTGCAAGACTCGCGGTTGCCCCCATTGCAACCATCTGGTTTGCCTTGGGGGCCTTCAGTATGTTAATGAACCTTTACTTTCCTCACATCCCCAATAGATCTCCCCTTCTTCTAGTTGCACATACCGCTGTGCCCTTGGCATTCTGGGCCCTCCGCTGGGTGCTCACACACCCTGACTGGGAGCCCAGTCTAATTCTTAACAGCTGCATCCATGAAAGGGAGAGTATTGTCAAAATCAGAATTTAAAAATTAGACAAGTCATAGATCTCAATGGGACTTTCACCTGATTCATCCTTTTCATTCATGACAAGTGCACCTGATTTGTCAACCTCATCCAATAAGGCCCAAAGTTTTGGTTAACATGGTCAGGCAAGGTAAATAATGGTGGGTGGTGGTTAGCAAATGGGAAGTTGGTTTATGGTAAACAGTGGTCCAAGCCCTATTCTGATTAATAGGTTGGAATGCAGGGGGGTGTTTGTGGCTGGAGGATTTGGAGGGAGCAGAATTTTGCTCTGGCCCTGAAAGCAAGGGCGTTGGGGGGAGGGGGCAACAAAACACATCATTTGGAAGCTGCTGAAAAGGAGTCAGAAACAGCAAAGGGACCATCATGAGGGCAGGACTTATAAGAGTGGTTAAGCCCAAAACAGAGTGAACAAATTTGTCGACCATTGTCAACCCATGCCCAAAAGTTATGCTCTGGTGCTGCAGCAATGTAAGCATTCATGGGATTTGTTGGGTAATGGTGGGATGGTGTGGGATAATTGTGGAAGTGGTGCGAGGGGTGCAAGGTGCTCAGCCCCAAAGGAAATTGTGAAGAAAAGGTTGGTCTGAGTGCCATAGACCAAAATCCCTGATACCAAAGTTTCATACAGAATTTGAGGTGGGAGATGAGAAGGTAGATTTTCAAATGATACAACCAGGGTGGTATCAGAAGGGAGAAAAGTATGTGTGGTTAGAATGGGGGTAAAATATAAATTAAAGGAGCCATTGCTGCAGTGGCAACATCTTTTTTATCTGAAAACCAATATCAAAATAGCCCTTATGTTAAAATTTATAGGGTTCTTGATTATTCTCAGCTGATAACACCAAGAATAATTAACTGCACAAGTTTGTTGTTGTGCAAATCTCCACGTTGTCTGATAGTAAGATGTATTCATTTGATAATAGTATGGAGACTATTGTCCATAGTTGAACAAAGTACTAGTATTGGGTCCAACGCTTGACCAGTATTTCCTCTTGAAACACTTAGGATGTTGTAAAAATTTAATTAAGGGTTTTTATTGGCAAACAACCCTAGCAATCTTTTTACTGCACAGGTTTGGTTTTCTTGTGCACCTCGTCGCATTGTATAATATAATAGATTATTGATTGATAATAGTATGATGACTAATATCCATATATGAGTATGAATTCTTATATCTTGGCCCAACGCTTGTCCAGTATTCCCGATTGAATACTTGTGATGTTGTTATTGTAGGGATTTGTTCCCTCATTCTGTCCAACCCAATCTTCGCTGAGATTCCCTGGTGATATTCTCTTGGGTCCAACGCACAGTTGGGAGTAATCCCTGATTGTGTCTCCTTCTTCTCTAGATCCCCGATCAGATCTTTACTCTTTTCTCTAAGAGTCTTCCAATTATCTCACAAAGCAATATTATCCTTGAGAAGAGTAGCACAATTGAAAGCTGATGATATTTTACTACTTAAACTATATACTGGATGAACAACTTAGAACTATATATCTGTAATATGATCTAATTATCTATTTTTTATTATAGTGAATCCTAGGGAATTTATAGTGGGGATTTGGTCATCTAACCCTCAGTTGACACCTCTTTGATGAAACGGCAGCCATTGCCATTAAAACCCATCCTGATCTCGTCAGCAATGGTCTTACCATCCTGGCTAGGATTCCATCATTGGAAATCCTCAATACCTAAAATGGAAAGAGTCAGAAAATGTGTCCCTACCATTTTCCTCTTGATCCAAGTGAACCAACCACATTTGGCAAGTGACCTACTTAGGTAATGGGACTTATTACCCATTAAGGCAGGTTGCACACCAACCAATTGATTCACTAGTTGCAGGCGGCATTACTCGCCTCACAACTTGCTATTCATTCCCAATCAGTCGGTGATGAAACCTGACTGATCCCAATCAGTACACCTGATAGTTAATCACTACAGATGCCCCTATTTCATTAACACCACCCGATAAGATCTTAAGTATTTGTCCAGATCAATTCCTGACGGATACAACCAGGCGAATATCCCAAAAACCCCCAAATTTAGTTACTCTAAAACATGGGCCAACTAATTTCCAATTCACTTCGCCTTAGGGAATTTTCCCCTGGCGATTCCTGGTAATTTAGCAGGCTGGGAATATGGTCAAAAATCCCAACAGATGTCCTAAGTAGGGATTCATTCCCTTATACTGCCTAACTTAAACCACACTCAGATCATCATTTATGGCTTCTCTCTGGTGACACACAGTTGGAAGCAATCCCTGATTTAGTTCAGCTTCTCTTCTTTGGATCCACACTCAGATTCTTACTCTCTATCCTGAAGAGTCTCCCAAATAAAGCACACAGCAATAATTTCCTTGAGAAAGAATAGAACTCAAAATGGATTCTGGTATGATACTAATTAATGGTAAAAGTGTAAAGTATTTCAGTGTATATAAGTACTTTTATTTATTGAATTCTTAGGGGATTTTATAGTGGGAATATGGCGCCCAACCCTTGGTTGGCACCTCATCAATGAAATGGCAGCCGTTGCTGTTGAATTACCCATCATCATCTCATAAGTATTGGTCTTCCCCATCCTGGCTAGGATTCAATCATTGGACATTCTCAAGACCTAAAATGGAAATAATCAGAAAACGTGTCCCTAACGTTTTCCTCTCAATCCCAGCAAGCCAACCATATTTGGCAAGCGACCTGCTTAGGTAATGGGACGTGTTACCCATTAAGGCAGGTCATGCACCAACTGATCAATTATCTAGTTTCAGGCAGCATCACTCACCTCACAACTTGATCCTTAAATTCCCAATTGGTCAGTGATGAAACCCAACCAATCCCAATCAGTACACCTGATAGTTAATCATTGATCAACTATCAGATGCCTCTATTTTGTTGGCAACTCTGCCTGACAAGATATTAAGCATTTACCAAGATTGATCCCCAACGGATCCAACTTAGGAAAATAACCTAAAATCCCCCAAACATTGTTACCCCAAAATCAGGGTCAACTGATATCCAATTCATTTCGCTATAGGAAATTATCCCCTAGTGACCCCTGGTAATCTAGTCAGCTGAAAATATGGGCAAAAATCCCAACACATACCCCCTCTTGCCTAGATTTCTAATGAGTTAAGGTTCAGGACAGGAGAACTCTGCTTCAGACACTCAGCCAATTACTTCATTTATTCAAGTGGAGTATGACCAATCAGTACTCAACGCTGCTTGGGACAACCTTCAGCTTGCGGCTCACTTCCTCTTTCTCTTTGCTACCACCTACTCAGAGCATGGTTCCCATGTCCTTCTGTTGTGCTGGGCTGATCAATTTACTAATGACAATATTAATCCCAGGATTCGGTTTTCCTGTCAGGACATATGACCCACTGTCATATTCAGGATTCTTGGTCTGGCATCCTCATTTCCTGATTTTCTCCTTGTCCTCAACAGGAGATTCTTGCCATCAATGTTTGTGTTGTGGCGCAACTAAGAATTCTCATTTATATTTGCCCTTGTTATTTTCTCATAATAACCTCTTGGCTCATATCATTCTTAATTCTTCTCTGGATAGCTTATGTAAGTCCTGGGGAATGTCCCCTGGCCATTGATTGGGCCCTTTTCCCATTCACAAGCAAGAAGGTATCAAAGAGGGTGGCTGTACCCCTCGTTACCCAGGGCGACCTTGCCCACGTGGTAGATGAGCGCTGGGTAACAGATCTTCCGCTTTGAATTCCTCCTCCAGTGCCCACACTCACCTTGGCAGAACTGGTACAGTTAATTGAGGAAATCTGCGCCGAGATCACCAAAATGAAACTGATAGACCCAAAATTGAGTGGGAGTCAGCTGAATAGTCAGATACCATGTAGTTGGAAAGGGATGAAGACTGTCCCATTGGCTGAAATCACTGACAGTTTCAATTTGGCTAATGCTATGATCAAAAAAATCAACCCCCCTCAAAGTCAGTGGGGATTATCCCTGATGGGCAGGTAATAGCATTGGACACCATCAATGAGGGTTTGAAGCTCCCTTCCAGCAGATCAGGCATTGTGGCCAATGCAACGCTCTTGACTGAATGAACGGCCCAGTGACCAGCCATGGGTGGGTTGGGCATCCTGAACCCGTTCCCAACCAAATGGGACTGCCCCTACATGGGGTGGCCTTGGGGATCCCCACTGCTCGTCAGGCCAAATGCCATCATGCCAACCGTCAGACACATATCCAAGTCTCAGTTTGGATGTTCGAGGTTGAACCAACAGCGACTCAGCCTGCTGCCAAATTCTTCAATGTCAGTCCCTAGTTAAATCATCTGTTCCCCATTCCCAAACAATTCGTCAGTTGGGTCAAACTTGCGGGATCCAATCCGGCTTGTTTCCTCTCTAAATTGACCACTATTTAATCAGCTGCATCACATTGAGAAAATTTTTGGTCAATTTTTCCTTGCTAATTTTTCTATTAAAAAACCTTTCCTAAAATTTTGTTTTCATGTCAAAAAATAAACTGCCTTTTCCACCAACCCTCACGCACCCCTGGGGTTAACAGCCATACTCATTTGGTATTTTATTATGTACCTATATGAGATTCTGGCTCACTGGCAGTTCCTGGTGAGATAGTTCTCCAGTTCCATATCTGTTGAACCAGCAGCAGTGCCTTTGAAATTCTGGTTTGCCATTTGGGTGCTCTGGCATCTGGACTGGAAGGACAGTCTAATTCTTAATTGCTCTTTGCCTGACAGCTTATCCCATTAATTTTGAGATTAATTTATCCAAAATTAAGAGCTTATATTGATTTCAGATTGCATAATTTCAACTATCATATAAGTCCAACATCCCCTCTCTTGTCCATCTCATATGTTGAATTTGGAGTCTCAGTACCAACAACTGCTTAATAGCATGTCTAATAAAGACCTTTGGCTCTTCCAGCTGATGAGTTGATCTGCGCACCAGAACCTCTTCTATGGTCCTTCCAGAACTCATACTCTCAGTCAAGTACCCATGGCCAGTCCTTCTATGAAATTACTGGAAACAGTAACCAACCACAAAGAAACCAGGTTAGCAATTGTCTCAAATGACTCATGACCAATCCTTCCTCTGTTGAAAATACTGAGTTAGATTTCAAAACTCTCCTGAATTTGGCTCCATTTTCAGATTTTCCTACCATCATTTTTGAACCTCCTAAAGCAATGCCCTCTGCTCTCATCTAATCATTTCTAGCCAAAGTGGACTTGCTTCTGACTTCCTTTTCTGAATCAGTCAATATTACAAGCCAGCTGTTTTGGCCACTGAACTAGCCATCAGAAACAGCGAACATTTTGAAATCCCCTATACAGAATTAAGGGCCCAAGTAACCAAGGCTTTGTCCATAGCTCTGAACTCTTTTAATCTTAAAATAACACAGATTGAGATGTTGCAGCATATGCTCTTTGCTTTTCCAGCAAAGTTCTTCAAAGTTGGGCCATGAAGCTTATAGCCTCTCCTGGCTTTCATCGCTCATTCTACTTTGCTTCCAAAAAGCATATAGTCATCATATACAGGATGCCATTCGCTCCTTGCATGCCTATCTCAATTCTGGTGCATCCCATTGGTATCTTCCACTGATGGCTTTATTAGGAGGCGTGATTTGGCAACCCCCTTCTAGTATCCCTTGCTTGATGCTAGACCATATGTCCAGTATTCTTGACAAAGCCTGTCAGCAAGCGCTCAAGACCAATCTTCCAGCTCTGGTGCCATATTGGTATTACTCAGGTTTATTCGCCAACTGCCTCTTCTTATTCTGTTACTTCCCTCCCTGCTCCAGGGTTCACATTTGGCAAGTTCCAATATTTTCATTTCTCTCCTTTAGTCACTTTCTCACAGGAATCAGCATCTGCTTAATGGTCTTGGTTTCAAGTAGGTCTAGCTCTTTCTAGCCTCTAATATCACATAAATTTTGACAGGGTGTTTACTCCTACTACAATCCATCCTCCCTCCCAAAAAGAGCAACATAGGTAGAATCATCCCCAAGTTGAGGATAACTAAATAATAAAAGTTATAATTATATATATTCTATGCATTTTTAATATATTTTCATCTTTTTATCAAACTTTTACTTTTTCTTTTTTCTATGGGACTTAATTTTTTCAATTTAGAAGTCCATCTTTTTATTTTATTCCCTAAAAACTAGTTCCTAGATACCCTTAGACCTACCAGTTTTCTATGGTTCAGAGGTCTTATTTTTTTTAAGATTTGACCATCTAATTTGGTTCAGTGGTCCTTTTTTAGACTTAACCAAGTCATTAGGACATAACCAACTTAATGGTTCAGTGGTCCTTTGGGAACTCTTTTTTATTTTTTTCATAGGTCCATTGCTTCAAATACTTAGCATAGACTCAATTTATTATCCTTCCATCCAAGAGGTTCTTGATGGAGTAGGCATCCATTGCCATCTTGGTGATAATCTCAAATGGACCCAAACACAATGCATCCAACTTGTTTCTTCTCCTAAAACCATGCATATCTCAATAGGCAACTCTTTCACCAATTCGGTATTCTGATAAGGCCAGTCAGTTCTTATCATCCATTGATCTCGCTTAAATCCTTTTCTTCAAAGTTGTATCAAATGCTTGTGATTGCATTTTGATCAGGATATCTGTCAATTGGTTCAGGTAATACTCGGCACTCATCCTCAAAGTTGGTTCCACCACTGAATATAAAATCAGTGGCAGTGCAGCCTTATTCCATATAGCAACTCAAATGACATTTTCTCCATCGCCGTATGATGACTTCTATTGTAGATGAACATCACCAAACCAAGGTTGTTCCCCACATGGAAGTTCTTCCTGTGACCAGCTTCCTCAGCGTCATGGCCAGCATCCCATTGACTTGTTCTACCAGTCCGTTTGTCTCCAGCTGGTAGGGTACAGACATGACTCCTTGGATCCCCATTATCTCATTTAACTGTGGGATCACATGAGATGTGAAGCTTGTCTCATTGTTGCTCAACAGGACCTGCGGGAATCCATGTCAGTATACTACTTGATCTATAATAAACTTTGCAGTGCTGGTAGCATCTACTTTTGCCAAGGCCTTCATCTCAACCCATATTGTCAGATGGTTGTATGCAACTATGATGTATTTGACTCCCCCTGTGCTCATCATCAGCAGTCCCATCATGTCGATGGACACCATATGCCAAGCAAATCCAGGGTGGACCAGTCAGTATCCAGTTGTATTATTATGCAGCTTGTGCAACTGGCACTCCACGCAGCAAGCCAGATAGTCCGCAACGTTGTAATTGATGGACTCCCAATAGTACTGGCAAATATGATTGGCCATTTTTCTCAGGCCTCTGTGCCCAACAACCTTATGAGCGGCTTGAACAATAGCCGCTCATTCCAATGCTTTGGGAATAGTAATTAATTCCCATTAATCATCTTGAAAACTTTTCCATCCATGGTCTTGGTGTTTTCCGTCACTTTTCAAAGCGCACCTTGGATTTCTCAGGGCTCTTTCCTGATTTCTCCATTGACCATTCACTGGAATATCTCATCCGCCTTCTGGTATACCACTTGGACCATTGGTAACCATGATAAGACATCCACATTCTTATGAGAAGCTCCAGCTCCGTAGACTATCTCATAATCTTAAGCCTGTAGCTTTAGTACCCATCAGGGTAGTAATCCTTCTGGTTCTTGTAAATTGTGCAGTCAACACAACGAGGATGGTCTATCACCACTTTGAAGTGCATTCCATGGAATTACACCTAAAAATGTTTACAGGCATAAATGACCACAATGCATTCACACTCAGTCACAATGTAATTTCTCTCAGCAGCTGAGAGTGTCCAGCTCACATATGCCACTGGATGTTCATCCCCAAGTTCATCTAATTGGCTCAATATGGCGCCAATCACCATCAATGAAGCATCAGTTTGTATTATAAAATTCTTGATCAAAATTTGGATGTTTCAAAATTGGAGAATCTATTAAGTACTGACATAACTCATCAAAGGATCTCTGGGCCTCTTCACTCCAAACGAATCCATTTTTTTTGATCCTTCAATAAATGGAAGGGGGGCTTGGCAATTCTTGCAAAATCCTGAATGAATCTTCTATAGTATCTGAATATTCCAAGGAACACTTGGATATCTCAGACACTCTTTGGCACAGCCATCTGCTCTATGGCTTTGATCTTCTGGGTTTGTGGCTGCAATCCACTGTAGTTGATTATGAATCCCAGTTATTCTAATTCTTTCTTGAAGAAGTGGCACTTCCTCAGTTT